>CM021107.1:554591161-554686315 GCA_007115665.2 Sequoiadendron giganteum | reverse complement strand
TGAAAGGTGTCTCTCATAATTGAATAAATAAATATTTAATTATGTGTGAGAGAAATATGAAAAGGCTTTAATTAAATATTGTCAATATTTAATTATGAGAAAAGAAAAAGCCTTTTAATTAAATATTAAGAATATTTAATTTTGTGAGAGAAGTGGGAATTTGGAAAATGATTTAATTAAATATTGAAAGTATTTAATTAAATGTGGAGGGAAGAAAATCATTTAAATTTAGAATTTAAACTTTGATAATTAATGTAAATAGATTGTAAAATCTATTTAATTAATTAAGAAGAAGGTAGCATTAATTAAATAAATAAATTTATTTAATTAAATTAGAAGAATTAGAAAATGAACAATATAAATAAATAATTAAATTTATTTATATGTAGAAGACTTAAGAACATTAATTAAATAATTCATATTTAATTAATTAACAGGTTCGATCGACTGTGACCATTTTTAGATGTGTACATTTTGCCCCTCTTCGAAGTGATGTGTTTCACACATTGCTTCAAAGAATTTTTCCCCTGACTTTGAAAAATTACTAATGATGCTATATGCCCCCTTGAGAGATAAATCGTGTGATGAGAATGATTATGAGGCTGATTTGGAAGATTTTCAGATGATTTCAGAGAAAAATGGCGATTTAACTCTCGAAATAGCACTTTGCAGAGTAATAAATGCTATGTTTACCCCTTTAAAAGATGAAAAAGGTGAGAAGTCACTTTCATTTGAACAATAACCTTTGAGGAAATTGGAGCTCTAAGAGAGATAAAAGCAATGTTGATCCCATATGAGCACCACAGATTCGAGCGAGGTTGTCGTCATCAGAGACCATCTACGTATGGACCTTCGGTAAGTCGATCCAAACCTCTCCGTAAAAAATTTATGCATTTTTGGATGTTTTTTTGAATTTTTTCAAATTTTAAAATTTTGTTTTAGCGCATGTGATAGGTCTTTTAGCGCATACAGTAGATAGTTTAGCGCATCCAAAGTGGCGCATAGGGATAGAACAGTCATGCATAGAGGCCAAATAATCACGCATAGGTGATTTAGCGCATAGGATAGATAAAATGGCGCACCTATCAAACCTGCCTGTGAAAGATGATAGATTAGCGCATAGAAGATTTAGCGCATTGATGAACTATTATAGCGCATATGCATGATGAAATAGCGCATTGATGAAATTGCGCATCCATGGATTAAAGTTGTGCATCCATGGTTTTAGTGCATTGATTGACTATTTTAGCGCATCCATGGATTTTTGCTGAATTTCAATTTTTGAAGAAAAATTAATGCCTGCTTGATGATTGTTGCTAGATTAGACAACAAATTTTACGCATTTGAATATCATCGATGAATAGATTTGATAATTTTGTCTTCGTGCTTGAAGAACAAATATTTTTGATAGATTTTTGTTCTATGCGATATGAAAAACAAAATAGAAATGATAATTTGCTTTCCTGATTTGAAAGTCAAATAGATTAAGTCACGATGATTGTTAAATTTGTTTTCATGCGATATGAAAAACAAAATAGATGATAGATTTGCTTTCCTATTTGAAAGTCAAATTAAGTCATGATGACTTGTTAAATTTGTTTCCATGTGATATGAAAAACAAATATTATGATAGATTTAAACTTGCTTGATGTACTGATTGAGTGATGATATTCATTTGCTGATTGATTTTGCATGCTTGCCTAATAATTTTGTAAAGGAGGATTTTGGCCTCCTTCAGATCAGAGAGAGATTTCCGCAGACATGGGAGATGATTCCCCAACTATCCCATGATGATTTGGGAGTGATAGACCAATGTGGCTTGATTGCTTTGTTGAGTATTCCGTAGTATTGGGTCAACAGGGCATTGTTGACTACCTTAGCAGAGCGGTGGCACAGCGAGCACAACACCTTCCACTTACTGACAGGAGAGATCATGGTGACTCTGGAGGATGTTTACAGGATTTTGGGTATTCCTGTGGTTGGAGAGCTTGTGATTTATGATCACAAGGAGATTGGGGGTATAGATGCTCTTAGGTAGGTCTTTCAGGATCCTCATATCTGTGGATATGAGATTGCCTAGAAGGAGATGATGGAGAGATATGCCCCACTGCCTTCGGTTTTAGCAGGGATGATTGGTGGTTTTCTTTGTCCTGATCGTAGGTCAAAGGGACTATCAATTGGGTGGGGGAGGATTTTGGAGGACATGCTTCTTCACCATACCAGATATGCATGGGGATCATGCATGGTTTCCCATCTATACCATGACCTTCATCAGGTCGTGTACACAGATGGGAAGAGTCTCTCTTGTCGAGTGACTCTTCTACAGATATTCGTGTGGGAGCACTTCGCGATTACCCGCCCCATTGTTAGGAGAGATCGCCCCCTCAGATTCCCATATGTTTATGCGTACATAGGGCCCCTTGTCTAGCCGAGGCTGGGCAAATTGGAGTACTGGCGATGGGTACTAGATGATTTGGAAACGCTCATCTAGTGACCGTATGTGGATTGTGACCTGTGGCAGACAGACGACAGAGAGTTTCCATATGTTACGAGGCCCAGATATTTGATTGGACACACCCCCTTCATTATCGAGATATTTTTGGGTCAGAGGGTTCTGAGGCAGTATGGATGGGTTCAAATGATGCCCCAAGGGACGACATAGTATGCCAGGCATCAGGGAGATGTACCAGAGTGGGGGCCAGTTTTGACTATTGAGGCCGCCCGAGAGGAGTACTTGGAGCTACAGCCGGATGATTGGACCATTCGACCAGAGGTCATAGATGCAGGTATGACGAATGACTATGTTGCATATTTCTACACACATCCCTTTCCTCATTTTACTAGTCCAAATGAGCCTACCCCATTGATGGGAGGTCCAATTATCCTAGCAGGGTTACAACAGCCACAGGGACATCCAGTAGCAGGGCAGCCATAGGATCAGGGGTAGGTACAGGCAGAGCAAGTGGCAGATATCAGTGGGGTAGCCATGTAAGTGGATGATGAGAGCTTCGAGGCTAAGGAGACAGATGAGGAGTCAGACAAATCTGATGATGGGGATGATTGGGGTGGTGGGGGGCAGAGACTATTCTTTGACATTCCCTTTAGGATGAGGCCACGGATAGCTAGAGTAGTGGGTCAGACCAACACTTTAATGTCATGGATCACCATCAGGGCTCCATTGCAGGGATAGGTGGATGCTTTGCAGACTGAGATTCAAACTCTAAGGAGTTAGCTAGCACAGGCCCACGCAACCATCAGTCAGCTGCAGGGACAGATAGCGCAACCACCACCTCTTGACCCACATATAGCATAGCTTATGACTAAGAGGGACAGTTTTCGGGAGATATGTGTACAGGCCGAGGGGGTAGCTGAGAGGCTACTAAGATTAGTGGAGAGAACCTCTATTGGAGAGGTTGTGGTAGAGGGATTAGAGACTACTCGGGAGGCCAAGTATTACAAGATTCGTTACTTTGAGGTAGTGCCACCTGAGCGGCAGATAGCCTTCACTCAGTCAGGTACTCAGACTCGGACTCACTCACTCCAGGAGTGCAACCAGAAGTGTAGGTCAGCCGGTCAAACGAGAGATCAGAGCCTCTGTGAGTAGAGATCCAGCAAGACCCGCTACCTCTAGCACCAACAATAGCCATGATCCATGGCCAGATGCCCCTCAACTATGAGCATTTTATTATATACATTGGTGCCATTGTATGATATATCTTTTTGAAACATTTGATATCCTTGTATTCCCAGATATTTGTTTTGATGAGATCTATGATATGCAGTGGCGATTTGATTATGCACATGTTATGGATATTTTGATTTTTTATATGTTATGTCGTGTTTGATGATGCAATGATGATATGATCAAAAAAAAAATTCTCTTATGATGTATGCAATGAATGCAAAATGCAAGATGTAAATGATTTATGATTTATGATGATGATGATGATGATGATGTAATGAAAATGCACTCATGTAATGATCTTATGATATATGATGTAATGATGTGAAAAATATGAATGCAATTTTTTTATTTTATGAATGCGTGAAATATGCAGATGTATATGCTAATGAATTATGAATGATAACCATGCCTATGATGTAATGAATGCCTACGATGTAATGATGGAAAAATGACATGATAAGGAATATGATAATGATATGAAATGATGATGATGAGATGCAACAAATGTCCAGTCTTACTCAACCATTGTCGAAAAATATATTTAAGAATGTGATCCACCCTCAAAAATCTATTTTAAAAAGAACCTCAAAATGCAAATGAATTATGCAGTCCTAAATGAATTATGCAACCCTAAATGAAATAATGAATCATTCTCCTTGTTGCCATTTCTTACTGTGTTAAGTTATCATCATTGAGCCTTTTGATATGTTGAAAGTTAATAGAAGCATCAAAGGGTATGTTAGCACCAATGATGACTTGAGTACTGCTTCCATAATGTTTAATGTAGCAAGTTAATACAAGCATCGAGGTATAATTGAACCAAGATGACCTGAGTATTGCTTGCATAAACAAACAAAAGTTAACCATTTTCCTATGCAAATTCCAAAATGTCATCAATGTCCCATTGTAGAACATGTCCCACGACCAATTTGTACAATACTAATGATTAACTTACAGACAACAATCAAAGAAAAATCATACTTCTTCCTCATGATTCTAGTTTAGTACATCATTGAACCACTCCAAAGATATGATGTCATCAAAACAACAATTTGCAACTTTTGCTTTTAAGTTTTGTCATTCATTTTATTCAGATTAAGATCATCCAATTTGTCTTTAAATCATCTGTCAAGATAATCATGTAAGCTCAGAAACTGTTGTTTCAGACATTCTGATGTTAGACACATGCTACTGACTACCTCCTAGAAAAGCGAATTGCCCCCTAGTGACCTTGTCCTCTGACTCTTGCTAGACACAACTGTTGCGATGGATAAACCTCAAATCATCAAGCCATGATGAGACCCTTGTCGCTCCAAGGAAAATGATGCGAATGCGATAATGAGGTGTGTGATATTGATGCGAGGATGCATATGTAGAATGAATCCTAATAGATGAGAGAGCTAAATAAAATCACAAACAATGCCTGTTTGCCAGGTTTTCATTGTTTGTTTTTATTGCACTTTTTCCTGATTTTATGATTTTTTTGTTATTACCAAGATGCATGTTTGCCAGGTTTCCATCAAGGCAATGTTTTGAATTTTATTTTATTTTATTTTTATTATTTTTAGGACTTTATATTGTTTTTGATTTTTTCAGGTGTAGAACCTTTTCAGATGAATGATGTTAATTGGGTCTTCAAATAGGTCCCCTTCTGCTGTTGACAACTAATATACCCCCGATCCGTAAGCTAATGATAACGAACGGGCCTAACCAGTTGCGTTCGAATTTTCCTTTCTTTTCCCGATCTTGTTGATTTCGAGGGTTTTCTCTGAGGACCAAATCACCCACTTGAAAACTTCGCGGTTTGACTCTATGATTGTAGCTACGGGACATGATTTGTTGGTATCCCATCAAGTGATTTACCGCAATTTTACGTCGTTCATCAAGTAGTTCCAACTCTTGCAACCTTGATACTCTGTAGTCTTCATCATTGATTAATCCTTCGAGTGATACTCGAAGCGACGGAATCTCAACCTCAAGTGGCAAAATAGCTTCTACTCCATAGACCAAAGCATAAGGAGTAGCTCCTGTCGGCGTGCGAATGCTTGTTCGATAGGCCCATAATGTTGGATTTAATTGGACATGCCAATCACAACCTGCTTCATTCATTGTTTTCTTCAAAATTTTCAGAATTGTTTTGTTTGAAGCTTCAGCTTGACCATTCCCCTACGGATAATAAGGTGTGGAGTATCTGTGTTGGATGTGAAATCTCTCACACAGTTCATCAACATCTTGATTTTTAAAGGGTCTACCATTATCCATGATGATGGAGTTAGGAATGCCATATCTGCAAATGATATAATTCAAGATGAATGAAGAGATTTGTTTACCCGTAACAGTTGTTAAAGGAACAACTTCAATCCACTTAGTGAAATACTCGGTGGCTGTAATGATAAATTTGTGTCCATTTGAAAATGATGGATGTATCTTACCAACCAAGTCCAATCCCCACTAAGCGAAAGGCCATGTTGTGGTAAAAGGTTGTAATTCCTAAGCAGGAGTGTGAATGAGATTCCCATGAATCTGATATTTTGCACATTTCTTCACAAAGGCGAAAGATTATTTCTCCATAGTTGGCCAGTAGTATCCTAATCTTACAAGTTTCTTTGCTAAGGTTAGTCCACTTGAATGTGTCCCACAAATCCCACAATGGACCTCTTGTAAGGCTTTTTCCGATTCATCACGTTCAAGACATCTAAGGAGGGTACCATCTAGACCAAGCCTGTTTAGGACGTCAGCAATTAAGGTATAACGGGATGATTGACGAATGAAATTTTGTTTTTGATTTCTAGACAAGCCTAAAGATAAAGTAGTACCTTTCAAGTAAGTGTAGATTTGGCCATATAAGGAAGAGTCGAAACTTGTTAGATGGCAAATGATTTACGTTTTAGGATCGTCATGGGCGGGAGAAAACAATTGTTCCACCAGGAAATCGTACCGCTTTTGATTCTCTGACAATTGGAGTAGAGAGGTAATTGTAGCCATGGCGTCTGCTGCTTTGTTATCAATGCATGGAATCTGTTCGAACTTGATATTAACAAAGTATTTCTTGAGATCGTCCGCCATTCTTTTGTAAGGTATCAATTTGTCATCTTTAGTGTGGTATTCATCATTGATTTGATTTATGACAAGTTGCGAGTCACCAAAAATTTGAAGTTCTGTAATTTTCCAATTTACTGCAATTTTCATGCCGATTATCAATGCCTCATATTCAACTATGTTGTTTGTACAAGGAAACATCAGCCGATAAGATTTTGGGATCGTATGTCCTTGAGGTGTAATGAAAAGAATTCTTGCTCCTGAACCATGTTGAGTGTAAGAACCATCAAAGTAAAGTGACCATGATTGTTGGATTTCTGCTATGAAAATATCGGCATCCAGAAAATCAACATGTATTGGATGTTCTGCTGGCATCAGTGCTTCTGCTAATTGATCTGTAATTACTTGTCCTTTTATAGCTTTTTGATCTACATACTGAATATCAAACTCACTTAAGATCATAACCCATTTAGCCAACCTGCCAATTAAGGTCGCCTTGCTTAGAAGATACTTGAGTGGACCAATCTTAGCCATAAGCTTTACCGTATGAGTCAACATGTAGTGTCGTAACTTTTGAGAAGTGAACACCACTGCTAAACACGCTTTTTCAACAAAGGTGTAATTTAGCTCATGACTTGTCAAGGTTCGACTAATGTAATAAATGGCTCGTTCCTTTCTTGAGTAATCTTCCTGTGCCAATAATGCTCCTAAAGATACTTATGTGGCAGCAATATATAATATGAGAGGCACACCTTGTATTGGTGGAGTCAATACTGGTGGATTCATGAGGTATTGCTTTATTTGATTAAAGGCTGCTTCACATTTGTTCTCCCATTTGAATGGAACATTCTTGTGCAAGAGATGTGTAAATGGTAAACTCTTATCTGCCAGTTGAGCAATGAATCTTCGAATGGATTGTAACCATCCCTGTAAAGAGCGTAATTGATTGATGTTCCTTGGTGGTGGCATATCAAGGATTGCTTGTACTTTCGCCAAATCCACTTCAATTCCCTTTTCTGACACAATGTATCCTAATAACTTTCCAGATTTTACTCCAAAAACACATTTCTTAGGATTAAGTCGTACTTTGAATTGTTCCATTCTTTTGAAAATTTTAGACAAAATATCGATGTGTCCTTCTCTAGTGTTAGACTTAGCAAGAAGATCATCAACATAATCCTCCATAAATGTATGCATCATGTCATGAAAAATCATTGTCATTGCTCGTTGGTAGGTAGCCACTGCATTTTTCAATCCAAATGGCATTACGTTCTAGCAATAGGTACCCCAAGGACATGTAAATGTTGTTTTATCCTGATCTTCTGGTGAAATCTTTATTTGGTTGTATCCTGAGAATCCATCCATCAATGAGTACATTGCATGTCCAACAGTTAAATCCACAATCATATCAATGTTTGGTAAAGGAAAGTCGTCTTTAGGACATGCTTTGTTCAAATCCCTGAAATCCGTGCAAATTTTGATCCTTCCATCTGGTTTTGAAACAGGCACAATATTGGATATCCCTTATGCACAATCTATGGATCGGATGAATCCAACGTCTAAAAGTCTCTTTAGTTCCTCTTTAACCAATAATGCGACGTGTGGATGTATTTTTCTAAGTTTTTGTTTTACAGGTCTTGCCCCCGGCACAATAGATAGATGATGCATGATGAGATTTGGATCCAATCTAGGCATATCTGTGTAGGACCATGCAAAATTGATTTGATTATCTTTGAGAAATTCTGTGAATTTAGGTACTTCTTCATCGATAAGAGATGCAACCAATTGCAACACTTTAGGCTTTTCTGTGGTACCTATATTGAGTGCCTCCGTTGCTTCAATCAAAATGGAAGATCTTTCTTGATAATACTCCGGAAGAGTGTCAAGTTTCCCATCCTCCGGCGCCTTTGAAAGGTTTTCACCATCAGATACGCTTTCTATTTTTCTCTTTTCTTGATCTAATACTGCCTTCGTTAGGTTTTCACCATTAGATCTTTCTTTCATTCTTCTTTTTTCTTGACCTAATATTTCCTTTGTTAGGTTTTCACCATTAGGTCTTTCTTTTATATTATTTATTTTGCAGTTGAGACACTTGGCACTTTCCTATTGAAAACTCTGATCTGGTGATTCCCTACTGGAACTTGTTTCGGGATGTGATGAGCAAAGAAATTTTATTATGGTTTCGTCATTAGGGAAAGTTGGAACATCAATGGGTGCAATTTTTTCCCAATCAATGAGTTCAAGATGAACCAAAGGTAATGGATCATTAGGATAAGTAAGGTCATTGGCCCTTAGGGTCATGACGTTATTGCCAATCTTATTTTGGGAGAAGTCTAAGATGGTATCCTCCTCAAAATGTTCTATCTTGCTTTGAATCGAATTGGTCTCACTAGAGTCATGATCACTTTGTATGACACATTCAAACATAGGTCTTGAGCTTTCTTCTTGTAAGAATGTAGGTGAGAATTTTTGTATCACATCCACCTTTTTGTCCCTCCAGAATTTATCATCAAAGATGGTGTCCCATACATATTCATTGGAGTCAGTGTTAGAATTGTTTTCTTGAATTCACAGAATTGACTTAGCTATTTCTTCATTAGATGGCCTCTGTGTTACTTTTTCCTTAGTATCCTCACCATATCCTATCCACGTCTTATTTTTTGGGTGCATTGTTTTTAGTTGGACAGGTTCAACAATACCTTATTTTCCTTTACCTAAAGGGCCATTTCCTTCATAACCCATTTGTTGCATGATAGCATAACCTTTTCCATATTGTTGTGTGGGCAACTTGATATGTTGTACAGATTCTTCTTCATCTTTATAGAGCCAATCGAGAATAGATCTATCTTCCCCTTCAGTTTCTTTGATAAACATCCCATTAAACTTGGTGATGGGGGTTGAAGTTGAGGCTAAAACTATTGTAGCTTGCGATGTAGATATTGACGGCTGGCCATGAGATCTTGGTGATAAGGGTAGATTAGAGAGAGATAAAGAATATTCTCCTACCCCATTATCCTTTAGTTTTAGCTTGTTTCCAAAATTGCTTATCATTTCTTGCACTTGTTCTTTGTTTTTGGAGGTAGAGACGGCCAAAGCCTCTCTATTATGTGGGACAAATGTGTCCTGAGTCGCTCTTAGGTTAGAACAAGTTTGACTACTATTGTGATCAGTGGGTATGGTTACTTCCTGTCCATCATATGGAAACTTCAAACATTGGTGATAAGTAGATGGAACGGCTTGCATGTCATGGATGCATGGATGACCCAATAGTATGTTATAGGTTAAATCCCGATCAAGAACCTGACAAAAGGTATTCTTCACAATAGGTCCCACTCTGATCGGTAACATGATAAGACCTTTTGAAGTTCTTTCCTCATCATCATAGGCCTTGATTGTAATTTTCCTTCGTGGGTTTATAGAGTCTATTGAATATCCCAAAGCTAGGACCAATTTTAAAGTACAAATATTTAATCCAGCTCCCCCATCTATAAGGACACGTCTAATGCGGGATTTGTGAACCATGACTTCTAAATATAGTGATGAATTATGCTAATGGGTTATGGATGAATCATCTCTTTCAAAAAAAGATAAACATGTGTTGGAGGATAAATGCCCCACCATGGCTTGAAACTTATCAGTATCTAGATCAGGAGATATAGTTGTATCGACGAGAGACTTTTCCAGAATGTCCTTATGTGTAGGTGATAACTTTAAAAGCTCCAAGATAGAGATTTGGGCTGAAATTTTTTGTAATTGTTCAACCAAATTGTATTGACTTGGAGGGGGAATCGCTGCTTTAGATGAGCTGCCTTTGACAATGATTTTGGCTTGTCCCCTTGTGGTAACATTAACCTCTCGATATTCTGGCTTACCTTTGATTTGGATAGCATTGATTTGAGGGTCATCAGTATAGATATGATTGATAATAATGTCTTGGATGTTATTAAAATTCTTGCCCTTATCATTCGAGGATTCCCCTTTGTGATAATTAGGGAGCGTATTTTTGAATGTTTGATGATCATTATTGACATTGTGTCCCTCAATTGTGATGGTACGATTATCAATCAAATCTTGAACGATATTCTTTAACCCTTGGAAACTGTTTGTCTTATGACCTTTGCATCTATGATAATCATAGAAGTGTGAGTCATTCCACGATGGTGGTTTAACTCAAGGTTCATAGTCTCTTTGTGGTGGCAATGTAATAGCATTTTGATTCAATAATTCTTTGAGAATGGATTCCAAAGATTGGCCCAAGGGAGTGAAACTCCGTCGATTTGAAAAAGATGATGGTCTGGGCACATTTGAATTTTGATTATTTCCAAAATTATTTCCACGAGTATTAGTTGTGTTTCCTTGATTAGAAACATTGCCTTGGGTGCTAGATTGTCTAGCATTATTGTTACATTGAGCACCTGACACATTAAGAATGACGGGTTTTGAATTCACGTTGTTAGCACCTACTACCCCATCATTTCCAACATTTTTATTTTGAGTCCAAAATCATGACTTGTCATTGTTGTTACTATGGTTTTTGTTGTTGTTGTTGTACGAATTTGAACCCTCTTTATCAATTTTTAGAACTCCATGCTTGATCAATGCACCTTCAATAGCGATTGCGTTTTCAATCAATTTTTCAAATGATGGAGGACAATGAAGATTTAGTCTATAACTCATTTCTTGATTAAGACTATTGATAAAGATCTCCATCTTTTCCTTTTCAGGAACAGGACGAGAATATCTGGCAAACATTCTTCTCCATCTTTGCAAAAATGTAGTGAAAGATTCCCCTACTTTTTGTTTTATCTTACAAAGATCAAGCATGGTTATCTGATGTTGGATGTTGTAAGAGTATTGTGATATGAATTTATTTATCAACTCTTCAAAGGTTCTGATGGGGGGAGTGATCTTTGAAAGCCACTCCATGGATTGTCCACCCAGACTTCATGGAAACAATCGCATTCGATAGGTATCTTCATGAGCGAATTCTAAACTCATATTTCAAAAATCCCTTACATGCTCAATGAGGTCAGTTTTCCCATTATATCTATCAAACTTAGGGATTTCGCAATGCTTTGGAAAATGAATCATTCAAAGATTTCTATTGAATGGATAAGGACATATTTCTTCCAAAACATACTTCTTTGGTGCTCCCCCTTGCATTTCTTTTATTTTCCCTTGTAATTCCTTGATTTGTTGAGTAAGGGCACTAAAATCATCAAGAGGATATTCAAGATTTTCTTTAATCCCTTCCGTGTCAAAATCGGCAGGTAACTTGGCTCCTTGAATAGCTAAAGAAAGAAAGTATCTTTCCTTGTTTCTTTCTAAAATCTTTTCCATGAGAGTATGGAATTGAGGATCCTATTCTTCTTCTTGAAGCTTTTCTTCTGTTATTTCTTCAGTATTTGACCTTTTAAAGGGGTTTTCGTCCCTCTCAATATTATCACCCATTTTTCTCACTATACTTTCCTCTTTTTCTTTGTGCTTTTGAGATCTTTTGGTAATAGGCATAAGCTTTACTCAAATCCTACTATCTTTGATCAAAAGAATGAAAGAGTGCAATGGTGATGAAATTCAGGATAGAATGAAGAATCTATGACTTAAAAGATTTTTTAATCTATAGTTCGTGATTCCCTAAGTGAAAGGATGAAAATCTTGTTTGTGGGAATTAAACCAAAGATTGAAAAATAAAGGTGATTTTGCACTTTGCGAAGTTTGATCTTAGCTTTGTAGAAAGATGAATTTTGTGGATGCCTAAATGTGATTGAGTTCTCTATTGCACAGTTTGATTTGGATGAGAATTATATGCGATTGCAAGTTGGTGAAAATAAGGACGACTATGCCTTGATTTCTGAAAATCCAAGAAATCACCTATGCTCGGGAAAATAGATGCACCAAAATAGGGACTGAATGTGCCAAAATAGAGACTAGATGCACCGAAATAGTGCACAGATGTGCTAAAACAGAGCACAGATGTGCTGAAACAGAGACCATATGCGCTAAAATAGCTCTGAAACTGACATGTTTTGACAATTTGATAAAATTTTCTTGTTTTGGATGATCTTAATCTGATTTAAATGTGAAAAACACAACATAGAAGGAGACAATTGTTTTGTTAATCCTAAAATCTAAACAAAGAGTGTATGTTCTTGAGATTTCCATAGGTTTGGAATAAGATAAGCATTTCAGTCAGACTCACTCTTAATTGTCAAATAGGTCATCAAAGTAATCACAACCCACATCTTAAAATCCCATTGACTCACACAGCCTTGTCACCCCCTAGAGGGCGCCCGTTTTTTTGTCTTTTCCAGGTGCGTACTCAAAGTGATGGAAGTGGATATCGAATCCCTTGAGAAAACAATCTGTGGCAACTATATGGTGAGTGTCTTGGGGGCAGATTCTTCCCTCCCCTTGCATCGTGATTAAAATGATGTTTGGATACTGACTCGGCTGGCTTTCTACACTATGATTCGTAGTAAGGGTATCCATTCAGTGTGGCAAATAGATATACTCCCTCAAGAGACCTCCCATCCTTTAGAACAAAGGTTTTGGGGATGGTTATCCTGCGCACTACTGTCAAGTTGGATTTTCATCAACAACTTGCTTTTGATTAAAGTGGGTTGGAAACCTTGGCTTTAGGTGTTCCCACTTAGATTGTTCCCGTAGGGTGAGTACTTTTTCCCACTACGGCAGGCCTTTTAAAGGATGTAATAAAGCATTAAATGCATAAAATAAAAAGGTAAGTCTGGTATTTTGATCACCCGATTAAGGGGAGAGCATAGACCTATTACCCACAATCATAGCATGCAAATAATGGTTCAATTTTAAATCCCAAATTGAAAAAAAAAATTATTCTAAGTGAAGATGTTGCTTCACTAAAAGCATGGGGTTTATTTTAACCAAAAGAAAATATGTTTGGTGACTATGTTAGGATTGGTTAATTCAAAACTAAGTGTCTACCCTAGGATTGGTTCATTTTGTTAAAAATAGCATCAGAAAAGTTCTATCTGCAGATTGCGTCAGAACCAGAATTTAAATTTTTACAAATGAATGCGCCGAAATAGAAACTGTATGCGCCGAAACAGGTTATGTATGCGCCGAAAGGGTTCTCAGCGATGCACCGAAATAGTCACCGGATGCGCCGAAACAGGTCATAAATGCGCCAAAAGGGTTCTCAGGGATGCACCAGAATAGTATGCATTGAAACAGGTCACGTATGCGCTGGAATAGGTCACGTATGCGCTGAAATAGACTTCATATGCGCTAAACTGAGAATCGTATGCGCTAAACCGTGATTTTTGTCCATCACCTGCCAGAAAAATCTGCAAAAATAGAAGTTGAAATGTGGGGCTTGGCCCCACGGTGGGCACCATAAATGTGTACATTAGAATGTGTCAATTAAATTGCATATAAACTAGTACACCAATGAAACATTAGATTGAAGAAAACTAAATAAAATAAAGTAAATGCAAACTCTTGGCAGCAACTTCTTCAAATTCATTCCATTGTCCTCTATCTCCAAGGATTCGCTTCAATATGTTTGTTCTCAGTTGTGCAAACATAGCTTATAGAATGGCACTTGAGAGAATGAGATTATTAAGAATGCATATGCATCTACAAGATTGAACTATTGAATTGAAATGCTATGAATTGCTAAGATTGTGACTATAATAACTACGTATGAAAAATGTGAGATTCGAGGTCCTTTTTAGCTCATGAAAGGGCTGTATTTATAGATTTTTGAAGGTAGGAATTTGATTGGCCAAGATCGACAGTTGAGTTCAAACCTGTTGGAATGAACAGTGAGAGATCCAGAATTCAAAAAAGAGGTGGAATTCTGAGAGACAGAAAATGAAGAGACCATTTGAAAGGTGTCTCTCATAATTAAATAAATAAATATTTAATTATGTGTGAGAGAAATATGAAAAGGATTTAATTAAATATTTTCAATATTTAATTATGAGAAAAGAAAAAGCCTTTTAATTAAATATTAAGAATATTTAATTTTGTGAGAGAAGTGGGAATTTGGAAAATGATTTAATTAAATATTGAAAGTATTTAATTAAATGTGGAGGGAAGAAAATCATTTAAATTTAGAATTTAAACTTTGATAATTAATGTAAATAGATTGTAAAATCTATTTAATTAATTAAGAATAAGGTAGCATTAATTAAATAAATAAATTTATTTAATTAAATTAGAAGAATTAGAAAATGAACAATATAAATAAATAATTAAATTTATTTATTTGTAGAAAACTTAAGAACATTAATTAAATAATTCATATTTAATTAATTAACAGGTTCGATCGATCGTGACCTTTTTTAGATGTGTACACTTAGGATTCTCCATTAATACCAGGTCACCAATGTGAAAGTGTCTATTGAGAACCTTCCTATTGTAACTACAACGAAGATGATTCTGATATGCTTGCAAATGATCTAGTGCTTTCTGCCTTCATTCATCAAGCAATTCTAGCTCTTGTAACCTAGAGACACGGTATTCTTCATCATCGATATGACCCTTCAAGGATACCCATAGAGAAGGTATTTCAACCTCAATAGGTAAGATAACTTCAAACACAAATACGAGGGAATATGGAGTGGCGCTGGTGGGAGTATGGATGCTTGTGTGATAAGCCCATAAGGTAGGATTAAGTTGTAGGTGCCAGTCACGACCAGCGTCATTAACAGTCTTCTTAAGGATTCTAACAATAGTCTTATTAGATGCCTCATCTTGGCCATTACCTTATGGGTAATATGGGGTGGAGAAATGGTGTTTGATGTGGAATTCTTTACATAAATGGTGTACTTCTTAGTTCTTGAATGGGCGGCCATTATCTATGATTATGGATTGAGGTACACCATACTGAAAAATGATATAGTTTAGGATAAACTTAGATATTTGTGTGTCATTTATGTATGTCATGGGAATAGCTTTGATCCATTTGGTGAAGTATTCGGTGGCAGTGCTGATGAATTTGTGGCCATTGGATGATGAAGGGTGTATCTTACCTATGAGGTCAAGTCCCCATTGGGTGAAGGGCCATGGTGAAGTAATTGGACAAAGCTCCTATGCTGACACTCTTATCAAGTCTCCATGTATTTGACATTGTCTACATTTCTTTACAAAGACGTATGAGTCTTTCTCCATTGTAGGCCACTAGTAACCTAGTCTCATAATCTTATGGGCTAGAGTAGGACCACTCGAATGAGATCTACATATACCCTCGTGTACCGCTCACAAAGTTGTTTGTGCTTCCTCAGCATCAAGACATCTCATTAGGGTGTTATCTAAGGTGTGTCTATACAGGGTTTCTCCGATGATGGTATACTTAGCTGACTTTCAGATGAAGGTTCGATGTTGGTTATTGGACAAGTCTTGAGGTAAGGTTTGGTCAATGAGATAGTCGAATATGTCTTTATACCAAGGAGATGTAGGACCAACAATGGTACACACTATCAAAGTATCGGGGACATCATAAGCAAGGATCAAAAGTTGTTCAACCAGAAACTCGAACTTAGGCACATTACTCAGAATATCCAACAAGGAACCCACAGTTGCCATTGCATCTGCAGCTCTATTTTGGATACGTGGTATTTTTTGAACAGTTATGTCATTGAAATACTGCTTGAAACTATCAACCATCTATTTGTAAGGTGCAAGATTTTCATCCTTAGTCTCGTGATCATCATTTACCTGTTGGATTACCAATTGAGAGTCGCCAAAGACATGTAGGCTCTTAATGTTCCACTGAGCTGCCATTTTTAAGCCTATCACTAAGGTTTCGTATTCTACTATATTTTTGGTACAAGGGAATGCAAATCGGAATGATTTAGGAGTGGTATCACCTTGAGGTGTGATAAATAAGATACCAGCTCCTGAATCATGATTTATATGTGACCCATCAAAGTACAGTTTCCATTCAGTTTTAATGTCAATGTTGAAGAGAAATTCATCTGGAAAATCTGCCACTAAGGGATGGTCTACCTTTATAGGTGCATCTGCTAGTTGATTTGCAATGACCTGTCCTTTTATATCCTTCCTTTCGACATACTGAATGTCATACTCCCTAAGTATCATAACCCATTTAGCCAATCGACCTGTTAAAGTTGCCTTACTTAGGAGGTATTTAAGTGGATGAATCTTTGCAATTAACATTGTTTGTCGATTGAGCATATAGTGCCGAAGTTTTTGGGTAGCAAAGACTACCACAAGACAGGCATGTTCTATGTTGTTGTAATTCAATTCATAGCCCACTAAGGTATGACTGATATAATAGACCGCTCTCTAATGACCTTGATCATCATGTTGTGCGAGAAGAGCCCCTAATACCGACTGAGTTGCTGAGATGTAAAGTATCAATGGTTTTCCCTCTATAGGTGGCATTGAGACTGGTGGAGTAATTAAATAGTCCTTGACTTTCTGGAAGGCCTCTTGACATTTAGGTGTCCACACAAATGGCACTCCTTTCTTGAGTAGATGCTGAAATGGGTGTATTTTATCTGCCAGTTGTACTATGAAACGCCTAATGGACTGTAATCTCCCCTGTAGGGTTCTAAGTTGACCAATGTTGACTAGAGGAGGCATTTCTATGATTGCTCTTACCTTCTTTGGATCTAATTCAATGCCTCTTTGAGAGATGATATACCCTAACAGTTTCCCTGATTTCACTCCAAAGACACTTCTTCAGATTTAGCCTGACATTGTAATTTTCTAGCCTTTGGAATATCTTGTCTAACACCTTCAAATGATCTTCCCTTGTTTATGACTTGGCTATAATGTCATCTACATAATCTTCCATGAATGTATGTACAAAGTCATGAAAAATTGTAGTCATTGCCCGTTGGTAGGTGGCTCTTGCATTCTTAAGGCCAAACGACATAACATTCCAATAATATGTGCCCCATGGACACATGAAATTTGTCTTATGTTGGTCTTCAGGTGCTATCTTTATCTGGTTGTATCCAGAGAAACCATTAATGATGGATAGCATCTCATATCCTGTTGTAAGATCTACTATCATGTCGATAATCGGCAAAGGAAAGTCATCCTTAGGACGTGCCTTATTCATGTCTCTGAATTCAGTGCAAATATGAATGCCCCCAATTCGTTTAGTCACAGGTACCAGATTTGATATCCAATCTGCATAGTCTATTGTCCTTCTGAATCCTACATCCAGGAGTTTCTTAAGTTCTGCTTTCACCAACAAAGAGATTTGCGCATGCATTTTTCTTAGTTTCTATTTGACTAGCTTAATACCTGGCTGCAATGGTAAATTATGCAATATTAGGTTTGGATCTAGCCTAGGCATGTCAGCATACGACCATGCAAAGTTTACTTGTCTCTTTTTGAAGAATTCCTTGAACTCATGTTGTTCTGTCTCTATTAAAGAAGCTGCAAAATAGACTATCCGAGAATTCTCTTTTGTACATATGTTGACTGCAATAGCCTCTTCTACTAGCATTGGTGAATTTTCTTATTCAATGGGGAGAATATTTAAACCTCTATCCTTGGGTGCCTCAGAGAGGTTTTTGCCCTCGGATACGTCCTTTATTTTGACTTTTTCATCATCCAAAGGTGCCTTTCGATTTTCACCTAGGGACTCATCATTTTTATTTTCATTCTCATTTTTGTGACTAGAGGTGTAAATAGACTCCCCGAAATATGCTTTATTGTCCAAGTCTATGGTAAAACCTACCTTATGATCCCCTCTTGGCATGCCTTCTCTAAGTCCCATGAACTCAGCAATTTCTTCATCATTCTTGAATGTATCCATGATAGGTGTACCTTGTTGATCCCAGTCGATAAGTTCAGGATATATAAGGGGCATGTCATCATCAGAGTTCCTAAAGGTAGCTGCGGACAAGGTGAGTATAGAATGGTTGACATGGTCGCAAAAGTTTTGGACCAACTCCTTCTTGTTCTTCCTCCTAGGGGTAGGTATACTCTATTGTGGGACTATGGTGAGGGCTGATTCGTCAGAAGATGGTGTGTCAGGTGCCCAAGATGCATGATCAAGGGTTTCCCAATAATAGTTCTCTTGCCATTCTGCTTTGGACAAGTGTTTCTTAGGACGAGGACTTGATTGTTTTGGTATAGGTTTCACATTAAGGTCCAATTCTCCAAATAGGGCATCGATGTTTATGGTACTAGTAGATGAAAGGGATTCCCATTCACTATCGCTAGAGTAGGGAGATTCATCATAAACTGGAGGTTTGTTGTAAACTGGGGGTTTGTCGTAAACTGGGGGTTTGTTGCAAACTGGGGGAAGTGGTTCATGAGATATCTCGATGTCTGCACAAGCACTCACTTCCTCTTGAAAATATGACAAAGTACCAGGATACCCAATTCTAAGCGGTTGATGCCCTAGCCCTAAGTATTTTGGTCGTGGGTAGACAGTGATCAGTTCTTTCCTTCCATTTTGATATAGCCCCAACCCACTGTGCCCATCATAGCCTTCCTTTTGCATTATCTTAAAGCCTTTTCCATACTAATCCTTAGCTATTTGAATAGATGGGGAGGGATATTCATGTTCTTCTTGATATAACCAGGAACCACCTTGATCCAAAATTTCTTCACTCAACTCTCCCCATTTGGTTAATGTGATTGTAGGGGGAACATGAAACGTGACCACTGACTGTCTTCTATCTGCCATGGGTAGGCCAAATGCCTTCGGTGGAATCAGTTGATTGACACAGTATGATTCCTTTATATTATATTCACCACAACCCTTGTCTTGGATCTGGAGTTTAGGAGTGGATGATGGTGGTTTGAATGAAATGGACTTAGTGAGACATGATGGGTCAATGTATTGGGATAGAGTGGATGATGAAGCCTCTTGATTAATAGGCCCTTGTCATTGTGGAAGATCCCTTAGGCTTGTACAATACTGGAAAGGATCTCGATCACCATCAATAGTGATCTATGTGCCATTATACGGGAACTTAAGACATTGGTGGTATGTTGAAGGGACAACTCTCATTGCATGTATCCAAGGTCTACCTAACAACAACTTATATGGAAGGGTGAGATCCAAGACTTGGAAGCTGGTGTTCATGATTGCTGGACCAATTCTGATAGGGAGCGTGATGACTCCTTTGGATGACCTTTCCTCATCATCATACGCCTTGATGACTATACTCTTAGAAGTGTCTACACAATCTTTTGAGAATCCTAATGCCTTAACCAATTTTAGGGTACACAAGTTCAAGCTGTGAGGTTCACCTCTATGATACATTTATTGCTTAGACTATTTTGAGTTTTACTATTATTAACTATGTTTGGTGATACCATTTAGGACATGATATTTTAGACAGTTGATATTTTATGATGGTTTGATTATGAATTTTAAACATTTGAATTCTTATGATAATTTGACTATGGGTAGGCTAGATGCTTAGTTAGCTTATTGTGATGGTTGACCAAATTTTATGCTAGTTACTGTGGTCGTTCAATTTGATTTTGAAATGATGAACAATGAAATATGTGATATGAATGAACCACATTGCAGTTTGAAATTAAGGTAAATGAATTGGAGATGATATGTGATTTTTTATTTTTCCAGTTATGATATGAGATATATATATGCTATGTGAAATTCTGAAACTTGAGTCTATGAAATGGTGATTCAATTGTTTTGATATATGATTTATTTGAATGAAAACTTATGTATATGAAATGGTAATTCGATTGTTTTGAAATATGATTTATTGGATGGATTAATGTGTGCATTGAGTGTGCAAGTACACTTTCCATGGCCAGTGGAAATTGGAGGTAATTCTGGGAACCCTGAGTAATTAACTTGTGAAACTGAGCTATAGTCCATATGAAGGGACTATAGTTCCATTTTGTAATTTATTTTATTCGTAATGTTGTTTGTGAATATTTGTAAGTGATTTTTTTTATTTCCATGTCAATCCACCTAGATGGTGAGTTGTCCATCCAAGTGGACAAACTCGGATTTGAACTTTAGGGCACTTTTTGGGGGTTGAAAAGATATGTTTTTAAAATATTTTTATGGGTTTAAGGTCCTTAGTTCAAGTACCTATGGGTTAGGTACCTTTTTAGCTCAAAATTTCAAGTCAATTCCATGATTGGACACTCTTTTTGAGGCCTTAAAAAGGTTTGACGAAATTAAGGTTTTGAGAAGTGGGATGGGGACTAGTCCCTTTCCACTCCCACTTCTCTATGTGTCTTGGAAGTCTCCCAAGCTCTCACACATGTGTGATAACACATGGGTGAATGTGCTTGGGAGAGTGAATGGGTGAGTGGCAAGTGTCACTTCCCCATTCCAAGGAATTCAAACTTGAATTCCTATATAGAAAACCATGAACAAGGGTTTTGGGGGTTCTTTTTGGCATTCTTTGCTTTGGAGTTGGAATTTTGGTTGTGAGCTCTTGGATTTGGCTTGGGGAATTGAAGAGAAATCTTGGAGGAGGAGTTGTGCTCTTTCTCATCACTTACTTTCAAAGCTTGGATTGAGGTAGGATTTCCACACCTTTTGATTCTTGTTTTCTATTTAAATTTGTAAGCTATGTACATGTATTTGTGTGTTTTGGAAATGCTTCTTTTAAATTTTATTTTGTGGGGAAAGGGTTGTAATGGGATAAGCTCACCCAAATTTGGGAAGAGCATCCCAAGTTGGGGATGGTTTGAGTAGGAACCTCCATGGGGACATGTTATTCCTCCTTAGAAAGGAGAGGTTAAAAGAAGGGTAAGAGTACCCATATGTTTTGTGAGATATGAAGGGTGGCATGGGTGGATAAGAAAATGTGAAGGAAGGGTTGATAATGAAAGGTTGAAACCTTGTGATGGTTGGTTATGGTGATTATTTAATGAGTCCCCAAAATGGAGTGCGTAGTCCACCCTGCATTCCCCATTTTGAGTTCATAATGAACTCTTTGTTATGTGAAATTTCCCTTGGGAGGGTGTGAAATATTTATGTGTATTTGTGTATTAAATGTTATTTGGTGTGCATGTGTGTGCCCGGTTCCCATATTAACTCCTAGCTCGGGGGTGGTTGGTTTTCCAACCAAAGGTTGGGAGGTAAGCTCCCCATTGGCCTCGATAGAAAATTTTGTGTGTATTTTGCAGATTGGAAGAAGCTAAATAACTCTTGGAATATCTATGTTCCTTATCAGTAAAATTTTCCATTTTGAAGTTGAATGTTATAGCTTTGAAAAGTTGTTGTAAAGAGTCTTTGTGTAAATCACTTTGGTAGAGTGTTGGGTTTGATATGGACTTAATGAGAAAGAAAAGAAAGGGATTCCCATGTCTTGTATGTTGGTGTCAATCTGGTTATGTATGCTGCAAATGAATATTTTGTATGTGTGAGAATAGAAAATTTTCTTGCTGTATGAAGGAAAGAAAAGTTTCTTTTATTTTTGAGAGAGCAACTTTTATTTTGTTTTGAAAAAAGAAAAGAAAAGAAATTCTTACATTTCATGCTGTGTTTTAAGGAAGGAGCCATGCATTTTATGATTAAAGGAGAAATACATTATTCTGTTGAAAAGCTTCATATATAACAATTTTTGGGTTTGAAAGAAAAACATGTGATCTGTTGCAGGTATGTTTTACAAAAATAAATAAGTGTGTACAACAAGTTTTGTCTTTAACATAAAGGAAATATAAATTTTGTATTATTATTATTATCTTAGAAATAAATGAGTGACCTGCTGTGAATATGCTATACTTGATTTACACTAGAAAGAAAAAATAAAAAATAAAAAAATACATATGTCATTCTGTTTTACTAGTTTAAGGAAAGAAACAAGAAAATAACATAGTATACTGTTCAAAACATTCATGATGTTTCCTTTAAAAGCATGAATGTATTTTATTTTCGAGGCCTTTCTCTCTGTTGTTTTACATGGCAGTATTTTTGTCTTACAAAATATCAAGATAATCTGTCCATAGCAATAAACGTAGTATTTAGGTAAATATCATTCTGTTTTACTAGTTTAAGAAAAGATACAGGTTTATGTTTGTATTTAGAAATCTGGAGAGTTTTATTTCATTAGTTTTTTTTTTGAGTTATTCAATGAAGTGTTGCATTGACTATGAAATGAGAACTTCCTTAGATATACGCACCAGAGTAACATTTTTCTGTACAACCAAAAGTGGCCATATACATAGGGGTAAGAAGTCGCCCCCCTCCTAAAATAGAGATCTTGGTCAGATACGGGCTGCAACAACACTGTTGATGCCCTCCAACCTGCCTGTGCAATAAGCCTATCATAAAGATTTCCTGCACTAGTTCATGATCCTGCAAATAAAATAAAAATAAAAAAATTATGGACTATATACTGTTGTATGGGAAGGGAGTATAGTAAGTAGAAAATGTGTTATTTTGTATAAACTTAGTCATTGGAATGTTGTAGCTGGTGTTTACCTCTTTATGTTGGGATTCTAAGAATGACGTTCCTTTATAAAACTCGAACCTCCATACTCTTGATAACTGAACAAAAACTTTCTCCCTCCCCCACGCAATTGCGATGACTATCCTGTGCTTAGAAGCAAATAAAGGAAAATAAAAATAAAAAATAAAGCTCTGTTAAAATCACCCTTCATAAAAAAATCCGCCCTGTAGTGTTTAAAGCAATGCAATGTCTAAAACGTGCAAAACGACAGAGGTAAACCAGCGCTGGTTTGTGCAGCACGCTAGGGTGATTGACGCATTCAAGGTGAGCATGAACACCTCACAACGCTGGCAACAATACAGTGCATCCAAGCTGTAATAAGAAAATTCGAGGAAATAGAATGAGTATTTAGGGTTCGAACAGTCTTCATTAGTCAAAATAAAATATCAGATAATGCCTCTTAAATAACATTTGAAATAAGAGTGCTTCGCCCAACACTGTCTATTCAATGCCTCCATGTGACTACCTCCATGAGCAAATCTCGTGCAAGTACTATTGCCCTATTGAATGGGCCTTACGAGGATTGGGCTGTGTAAACAAAGGAAGGAATAAAAGAAGACAGATTAGTCAAACGCTTCTGACATGACTTTCTGCCAAAAACTAAGTGGAACGCTCACAGCATAATATTACTATTACAATAGATAATATTAAATTTAACATCACTGTTTACAAATGCAAAAATAAAAATAAAAATGAATTTTTGTGGAAGCTCATACGTTCACTAGTATCAATATTAATTTACCTGTAGCAATCACTTTCAAAAAAGATTCGCTATAATGCATATCTCTGCTAGGATGCTCAAACACTCTATTGCTGTTATAGTAAGTGAAGGGGCACCACCCTACTAAAATTCTGCCACCCCTATTAGCGCGTCCAGTAAGATAGACAACGCCTGTCATGCCTTGCTATGGTTACGAGAGTTCTAACTTGTCTTCTCTTTTCGATCACAACTTAAATACAACTGTAAGACTATAGATAGATACCCACCGTAAAGATTTCGCATCCAAACCCTCGTCTCTATTAATAAGGTTTACTGGGACGGTAGTAATGAAGTAACGAAAAAAACGTTAACATTCCTTATAAAGGAAATTCTAATCTTAGCCTTTAGGGTTTCACGTAATCCTTAAGTTTAAGGTTCCCTTAATAAAGAGAATATATTCCACTCTTCTTTTAAAAAGGTAAAGTAAAATTAAAAAAAAAATAAAGAACATAATAATTAAAATATGTGTAAGGAAATATTATGAAAAAAATAAAATAAAGATCAGGGATTTCTACTTTCTCTTTAGAAAGAAATAATTACTTCTGTAATTTTTGGATTTTTTCATAGTAAATTAATATAAATAGTAATAGGATGAAAGAGATATTTTTTTTAATGATTTAAAATTATTATTATTTTTAACTAATGGAATATATATAGGACATGCATTTTTATATAAAAGAAAAGAAGTTGCTATTAATACAATTTTATATTACTTCTTAAATTAAATAGAGTATTTATGACTATAGGAGATATGTGTATAAATGTACACATAAAAATATAAATAAGTAAATAGATAATAAGCGAACAAATAAATGGAATAAAAATAATTCATCACATCTTTAGGATTGAAGGAACACGTTAGTATCATTAATCACCCTTCTGTAATCTTGAGGGTGTCGAGTTTAAACTCGATAATAATGATGGTGCAAATATTAGGAGTAGTACTAGTACCATGTCTAGCGATGTTATGGTTAATGAATGAGCCATTATGAGTTGCAAATTAGAGATTCGAATCTTAGTTCCCATGATAATTATTAACATAAATATATGTTTAGCCATAGATTTATTTATTGACATTGATACTTTGGTTAGAAGTAACGTCGATATCAATGTTCGGCCTTAGGCTTGCTCAAAGAAATAAGTGTGAACTTGGTAATATATGGTAAAGCATTTAGAAAGTGTTTGTGTCATCAATTACTTTATTCAAAAAAAAATGTTAGTTGTGCTTTTCCCCAGTGCGAATTATGGGCATTACACAAACCTACGCCTCCGTCTACCAAGACTCGTCTGACTCTGGTTTGATGGACTACAACTTCAAGATGTAAGGGGTCATTATGATTAGACTTTTCGGTGGAGTAGTCTTGTTGGGAAAATGTGGCATGATGCGAGCTAGTCAAATAGCCTACCATTTCCTCAAAGCGATTGACATCCAAGTCCATTGGAACAGTAGTGTTCTGTAATGCTTTGTCAAGTATGGCTAGGTGTTTAGGTGACATAGTCAATAGTTCCAAGATAGATATTTGTGCGAGTTTTGTTGAATTGATCGATAAGATTGTATCTATACTTGGGGCTCTGTGTAGATGGTTCAGAAGAAGGACCTGGAATAACTAGTTTAGTCCTGCGCATGTTCACATTACATTCTAGGTGCTTTTTGATAATGACGGTATCAACAAGTTTGTGTGTAGCTCGGAGGCTATATATGGTCTTTCCTTTCCCATAGTCATATTTGGAGTTGGTGTAATTGGCAGAGGGATTGTTCTTGGTTCCCGAACCGGAGGCATTTCCTTTTGTGTGGTCATGTAAAGGGTTCGTGAAGACCTTATGATCACTGTTTTTAGTATTTTTATGTCCTTTTACCTCTATGGATCCGTTTTCAGCAAAGTCTTGAATGATATTTTTTAATTGGTGACATTGTTGGAGGTTGTGCCCTTTCGTTCGATGATAGTCACATAGATCGTTATCGTCCCACCATGAAGGTTTGAACTATCCAAGATCATACTCTCTTGGTTCCAAAGGTTTGATAAGATTATGTTTGACCAATTCTTTGAAGACTACCTCGATTGGTTGCCCTAAAGGTGTAAATTCTCGCGTGGGAAATCTCCTTTGGGGTCTTTGTTGCGAGTTCTGGACATAGTTAGCTATTTGATCAAGACTGTTCATCATGTCTGTTTGTTGGTTATATCCTCTAAGGGAGATAACGGGTCCATTATGTATGTGTTTAGCATCCACAATGTCGTCATTCGTGACATTCTTGTTCCTAGACCAGAACTTGTTTCTATCATTCAGCACATTTGGATGTTGGACAATCGGGCTCTTGCCTAGTACTTTCATTTCACCTTTGTCACTAAGGCCCTTTTCAAGGATGATCCCCTTTTGTACCAAGTCAATGAATGAAGTGAAATAGTGTACCCGTAAGTCGCCTCTCAGTTTGGGGTTGATGTTTTCGAGGAAGATAGTGACCTTTTGTTTTTCAGGTATTTCAACGGGACAACGGCTAGCTAAACTTCTCCATCTCTGGAAGAAAGTGATGAATGTCTCGCCATCTTCTTGTGTTGTGGGGCACAAGGTTGCTATGGTTATTTCGTTGTCTATGTTAAAGGCAAAATGTTCGACAAAATTTTCAGCCAATTCCACCCAAGATCGTATACCGTATGGCAATTTGGAAAACCACTCCAACGCTATCCCTATGAGGGTTCTTCGAAATAAACGCATCAAGTAAGTGGGGTCATACAATATGTCTGTGCATGCCATTGAGAATTCTCTAATATGTTCTAAAGGATTCTTCCTCCCATTATACTTAGGCAAATTTGGTATAATGTGTCCATGGGGGAAAGGTGTCATATAGAGTGCTTTGTCAAATGGACATGGACATAGGTCTTGTGCTGATATAGTTTGTTTGCCTGACATAGACATGTCATCCATCTTTTGTTGTACAGTCTACATTTGGTTTTGAAGGATGTCGACTTGTGTCAAGGACATGGTGTTCGTGTTATTTGGACCAATGTAAATGTTCTGATATGCCATGTTTTGTGACGGGTTATGATTGGGCGAGGGAATATATCCTGTCAAAATATTCTGATTCGAGATAGGGATATTCCCTATCTGAATGGTCCGAGTTGGTATCAAAATGTTTCCAGTCTGAATGATTTGGTTTGGTATAGGTATATTCCCGCCAACTTTGGATCTCTTACTAGTAGTGTTGGTGCCAAAGGGGTTGGAGGAATTTGCTCCCACAGTGAATTGTAAACCTTGTATTATGTTGAAAGGGGTTGTGTTTACAATTGACGATGTTTGTGTTGGTATACCTGTTGGTATCGCTGCGGTTATTTGGGGAATAGACATAGTTGATGTCGTAGTTTGTGTTGGTTGAGTTGGCTGTGTTGTCAAAGTATGGATGTCAAATCCTGGGGGGTAGTGTGGCACCTTCTACTAGCAATTTTTCTAAATAGCATTGTGGATCACTTGCCAAACAATCATCCATGAAAGATGCAAACTCAGGCTCTTGAACTGCTGCATTTATGTCTTCTATGTAAATCTGACCATGTGTGTCCCTAGTGACATGTTTTTCTAGCAAAGGCTGATGTGGTCATTTACTTCTTGACGGTTGGTTTCCAAACGGATTGATGAATTCGTTGGGGTTTGTCATTGCTTTGTATTTCTTTTGGGATCTTGTTTCGACCATGAAAAATTTGCTCAAAAATGGGTAATGCAGACTTTGCCTAAAAACTGATATGATCTACATCTATGTTTTTGGATTTTTTTTTTTTTTTTACACTAAATGACATTGGTAAAATGGTTCTAAAAAGACGTATCCTAAGACGACGTATGATATGATGGACAATATGCAAAATCTCAAGTAGATTATGATGACGAGTGATCCTAAGATGAGTATAACCTACCACATAATGGAGTAAATGTATGCAAAGATTTGTTTTTGATTGAGGAACCTGATTGGATGACAAGGATAGTTGATCTGAAAAGATCCACTAAATGGGACTAAAATGACCAAGTTTAATGATTGTGACAAATCAAAATGTGAAGGATGACTATGACTATGACGTGTACTATGACTAAGACGTATATGATGCCTAATGATGCAAGGTTTTTGAGCAAAATTTACTAGTTTAAATCCAAGGTTGACCTTAAGAATCTAAAGCAAATATTGACAATGATGTTTCAGACTCAGCTCGTGGTTTTTGATGTTTTCTATTGATAGGCAAATGTGGTTCACGAAACAGTTGCGGTTCAGAATTTGACAAAATCAATTTTTTTGACAGTGCATGTGATGTTTCTGACAAATGTGGTTTTTACTCTGACAAATGCGGTTTAAAAATCACATGCAACTCGAAAACTGACAGATGTTGTTTTCTAATACACATGCGGCTCAGAATGTGACAGTTATGACTCATGACATGCAAACTATGAAAAGTGAATGTTTTGACAGCCAGATGAGGATTTTCCCTTAACAGATGCGACTTGCTAATACACATGCGACAATTAAACTGATAAATGCGACTCATTTTTTTGACAGTTGAATTTTTCCCGAAAGTTGAAATTTTGCCGAAAGTTATTGACTGACTTTTGGTTGTGTGATCAAGATTTTGACGAAGACAGCAAAGAACAAACTCAACAATCAAAGTATCTTCCATTTTTTTGATGTAAGGACTGTTAAGACTCGAAAACATGTACAACCTAGGCTTTTAGGACAATACTTGTTGAATTCTTATTTGGATTTCTCTAGCTACGCATATTTATGGTGAATGACTAGTAGCTTGACCTCACTGGCTCCCCTCCATGGCACTCACTTATACAGGGCAGCCAAGCTACTATATGCATGAAACTCCCATGGCATACATTTCATTTCCACACATAAACTGTAAGAATATAAGACGGCTTCACAAGGCCGACCCTGCTACGCCAACAAGAAGGTAGGATTTTGGTAACACTACAACAAGGTTTGTAATAAGGGCATTTCGTTCATGGGACACTATCCAATGTCGGCGAGAGTCCATTTCTGTCCATCTCGTCAGAATAGTGCGCATGATTCTTGGGCTTTCCCCAAGAATCCACTTTTATATACCGGTTGGAAGTCGCTTGGCTTTAGCATGCTACCGGTCTGAGTCATCTTGGGGTGAGTAATTTTTCCCACCAAGACAGGCCCAAGTTCTAGAGTCAGCAACCATTTCTCTTACACCTAGGATCGCATGACTGCGCAAGGGGAGAGGATACTTCGATGTACTGAATCGTAAAGGTTACAGATATGTGCAAAGCACCAGACAAAGAAGACAATGGTTCTTTTTAATCCAAACCACAATTATCTATCTACCAAACAAAAATTTATTTTTAAGCTCCACGATAATTGTCTATCTACCAAAGAAAAACTTGCTAAATAAATAAACACATAGGAATTAGGTCCTGCATGCAAATGTCTCAGTAGTTCATGCTTTTGTTTTGTTTTTTTTTGTCTTCTACGCTTCCTCCTGTAAACAATATGTTATTCCTCCTTAACATAATTGAAATCAACCATTAGCAAAAATCAAAATAGCTTCAAAAGCAAAAATGAAAATATGAATGTACGGAAATCAATGAAAAAATGGGAAAAATTTACTAGCCAGATGTGGCCTTTGGAGCCACAGATGCGGTTCTCGATGACAGGTGGATGCGGTTCACAAATTTGTTGATAGGCGAATGCGGTTTTCTACCTTGCGGATGCAATTCGTGACTGCGGATGCAACTCTGTGTTTATCAGATGCGGCTCAATACTGCGGATGCAGCTCGTGATGTAGATGCGTCACTTTTATGAACAGATGCATTGCGTCATATGAAAATCTGCAAACAACCAGAAAATAGAAAATGGAAAAACGGAAAAACGAAGAAAAGATGCACAAATTTTGAAGCATGTTCACGTCGGGCTCACCAAATGTAACATGATAGATTTTCTGCAAGCTAGAATAACAAAGCTAAATCTTAATCTAAATAATAATCTTAAATATCACAACAAAGAATGAGGAAATAAACTAAACTAGTAAAACCAAAATGATCTCACCGAATATGCATTCATCCCTTCGAATTATCTTGATTGCTCTTCTCCATTTTGCCTTTTCAGTATTCTTGCCCTCAGATTTATGTGTTTGAATGCAAGTATAGCTTTGTCGAGTGTCTAAGAACAATATTGAAGGTAAGTTTCTTCCCAAAAGTATATGATTTTGAGATAGGAGGAATAATGATAATGACAAGCCATTTTATAGATTGTGTTTTCAAAGGATTGGCTCAAATTGAAAGAGATATCGACGAATGAGATTGATGAATGCCATGCGATGTGAGTTTTGTGTCAGATAGAACATGATTTAGAATGTGAGTTAGAACACGAGTTCAGAAAAGACTGCAGATAGAACAAGATCTTAATCCTCAGTTAAGAATCTTCGAAAATAGAAGAAATAGACTTTTAATGTCAAAGAAAAAGTTAGAAGTTGAAGAATAATGCATTCGAATGCATAACTAAATTAATTAAATTAATTAATTAAATAAAAGATATTTAATTAATAAAAGCATTCATACACATGAGTTAGAACTACTTAATCGACTAGTTGTGATAGAGAGTCTTCCTATAGAGATGATCAACAGTTGAATTCAAAGATAACTAAAGAACTAAAAATAAATCTCAAGTCAGAAGGTAAGTGGACGATTAGATAACTGATTGACAGAGGAATGTGACATAAATTAATTAAATGCAAATTAAATGTTTATTTAATTCAACATTTGAAAATAGAAGATTTAATTAATTAAATAAAGACAATTTATTTAATTTGACTTTCGAAAAGGGTGGAATTGAATAATTAAATAATAAATATTTAATTATAGTTGAAAAGGGGGTTAAATGAATAATTAAATAAAGATATTTAATCATAGTTGACATATGATAAAAAAGGGGGGTAATTAAATAATAAATTATTCAATTATGAAAGAGGATTTAATAAGTTAGTGACATAATTAAACAAATATGATTTATTTAACTATGCAAGTTGAGTAAAGGTCATTTATGAATTAATGAATTAATTAAAAAGGGATATTTAATTAATAGAGGAAATATGTGTTAGAAAGGTTAATTAAATAATTGAAATTATTTAATCATGACCATGGATGAATATAAAATTATGTCAAATATGGTGTTCGCAGGCCTAGACCAATTTTAGGTATCTACAGTAACCAATTCCCAAGTCAGATTTTTCTCAATTTGTATAACATTTAATATTCATCTCTATATGCCTCACTATTTATCGTTCAATTTTGTAAATTAAACACAAATTTACCTCTGTTTCAACAACTTTTCTTCTTATCAGTACACCTTTTCTTTTATCTCCAAAAATATATTCTTCAAAATGTTTTCTTTGCATATACTTAGGGGTATTAGGGGTCTTTCCTATAGCTTCTTCCTCTTCATTATACATTTATGTTTCCTTAGATTCTTCTTCTTCTTCTCTGCAAGTAGGTTGATTTGTCACATATCCATCTATAGCAACTAAATTCTACAAATCTTCATCAAGCTTGACATTTACACTCTGAACAATCTTTCTAATCCTTTTGTTTTAACATAGATCTATAAGCTTTTCTTTTAGTAGAATATCAAAGGAAGATACCTTCATCAGAACTTGCATCAAATTTTCCCATTTTTTCTTCATCTCTTCTAATATACAATTTTCTTCCTAATATTCTGAAGTACTTGACAATAGGAATCCTTCCATACCACCACTCATAGGGAGTCATTGTGTTGTTAGATTTGGATTGAACTCTATTAAGTATGTAAACAGTAATATAAATTTCTTCTCTCTAGTAGACTTCTGGTAGTTTAGCTTCTTTCATCATAGTCATTGCAACTTCTTGAATAGTTATGTTTTTCCTTTCAACAACTCCATTCTGCTAAGGAGCTCTAGGGGCAGACAAGTACCTCTTTATTCCATGATCTTCACAAAACATGTTAAACAAATTTGAGGTGAATTCTCCACCTCTATCAGACCTCAAACATTTGATCTTCAAATTCATTTCATTCTCAATCATAGATTTAAATTCTTTAAAATTATCTAGAGCTTCAAATTTTTCTCTAAGGAAAGTAACCCATGCCATTCTAGAATAATCATCAATCAAAAGAATGAAATACCTATCACCTTGAAGACTTCTCACTCTTTTAGGACCACAAAGATCTATATGTACTAATTCTAATAGTCTAGTAGTAGGTTGATCTTTTCCTTAGAAACTATTCCTTGTTTGTTTCTTGAATTGAAAATCTTTGTAAAAAACATTGATAATATTTGTGATTCTTGGTAGGTCTCTCACTGCTTGGATTGAACTGATTATAACCATATTGTCAAAATTCATGTGATACATCCTCTAGTTCGATAACCAATTGTCATTAATCTATGTCATAAAACAATGACCATCAACACCCTTGAGCTGATAGATATTCCCATTTATCCTCTTACAAGTAGCAATCATAGTTATAGATCCTTTTCTAATCTCACATCCATCATCTTGAAACACTAGATTATACCCTTCGATACACATTTTTCCAAAACTCGAGGGATTATGCCTTAATCCTTTAACATAGTAAACATCTTTAGTATTATGCTTGCCATCAAAATTGATCAAACCTATTCCTCAAATCTTAGCTCCTGAATCATCTCCAAATTTAACTAATCCTCCATCAAGTTTAACAAACTTATTTTTGTCTCAAATCATGTGATTAGAGAATCCACTATCAACAACCTAATAGTTCTTATGCTATCTAGCATGAAAATTAGATACCAAAGTACCTTTAATCTTATCCTTCTTTTTTAGAACACTTTCCTTCACACAACTTTCAGACTTAGCAGAAGTATATTCATCTTTTAAATCTAGGAACAATCATTCATCATCAAAAATACCAACATCTTCTCTACTATAGTAACTTCTCTTAATCATCTTTCCTTTGTTCTCTTTAATTTTACTGTTCACAACTCTATTTGGACATCTCAAAGCATAGTAACCTATATCTCCATAGCTAGAACATTTGAAACATAGTTTACCTTTATACTTACTAGTGCCCTTTTTCATCTTTCTTACAAAGTTAGCTTCCACATCATCAAGATCTTCTATGTATGAATCTTCAACCTTTTCTAATTTTCTAGCCTTGAAAGCAGTCTCCACTTTTATCCCACTTTTTCAACCATGTTGTCTCATTTCAAATGAAGTTATTTTTCCCAAAAAATGATCTCTAGAGTAAGCATTAAAATTTGTAACTTCCTCAATAGTAGATACCTTTTCACTATAAGAATTAGGAAGAGATCTATAAAATTTATTAACCACTCTAGGTTCTTTGACTTGTGCACCAAGACCTATCATTGCACTTACCAGCTCATCAACCATCTACATTTAACTTGTAATTGTTTCATCATCATATATTCATAGGGTCTCAAAAATGTGCCTTTAGATTCTACAACTTTTCTTGTTTAAATCTATCATCTACTTCATAAATGATTTCTAGCTCATCCAAAACTTCTTTAGTAGTCTTAAGATTCATAACTTTTACTAATTAATAATTTGAAAGACTATTCACAAGAATAAACCTTTCCCTACCATTTATTTCATGTGCCTTGATATCATCACTTGTGCTTGGACCATTCAAAGGTGCAAAATATTGAGTCTTTATTTCCTTTTAAATCTCATATCCAAAGGATGCCAAATATCCTTCCATCTTTGGCTTCTAGAAGGCATAACATGTGCCATCAAACTTAGGGCTCTCTATCTTGTTCACTATCCTAGATCTACCTCAAGTAGTTAATATTTTCTCCAAGGAACCTTGCTCTGATACCAATTTTTAAATGAACAAGACAACTAAGAGGGGGGAGTGAATCAGTTGTACCAAATTAAAACATCAAAACCCTCAATAGAAATCAAATTCATAAGCATTCATTAAACCCTTAATATGTTATAATGTTCAACCATGAAGAGCGGATAAGAGAAATTGAAACAACCAAGACCATACACAAGAGAACACTAGATTAATGTGGAAAACCTAATGAGGGAAAAAAATGGTGAGTATTAGCTCACAATATAAGTAATTTCAAAACCAATACAAAGGTTCACTCCTAGAATAGGATGCACTATCCACAAAGGCTCATAGCCATGTCTCACTTCCACAAAAAGAAAAGAAGATAGAAGAAAAATGTTACATAGAGAACAACTTCTCAAGACAACAAAGAACCCACCACAATAGATCCAACACCTTCACAGTCTTATTTGAATGATTGCAGACACCTTAGCTCACTACATTTAGAGATCCTACACTTTGAGTTCACACTGCTCTTCTCAAAATCACAATCTACTCTTCATAAATTCACATCATTTGCATCACACACCTCTATCCTTTCTATCATATCAACCCTCAACATATCGACTCATACTTATACTATCCTCAACCTTGAAAACCTTATCCAAGGTCAACTATACATGATTAGCACTTTGCAATTTGATATTAGGTCAATGCTAACATTCTTGTGGTTGCTAGGAATGAAGTTGAACCAAAAAAAACTTCGCTAGAACCCAAATCAACTCTCATAAGCCACACTATTCCTCCATTAACACTTGAACATATTTTTTGATGAATAGGAAACTATCTATATTAACAATAAAGATAAAAATACATATCCAAAAAAAAAGGTGGGTGGTAAAAAGGAACACCTCGAGAGTCACATGGGCAATGCCTAGAAAGCCAAAAAGAACTAGTCACATAGGCCTAGCCCATAAGTCACATGGCCAAAGTAGTACTAGTAGAGCCAAGAGGGTCTTTTTCATCCATTTTCTTCCCCCATACATCAACGGGGTTTGGTGTGATGTCAGGAGGACCCCAGCCATCATTAGCTTCTTTTTCATTATATTCTATTTCCCCACGCTAAGGTGACAAATGCGGAAAAAAATTTCTAGTGTTTCACCAGCTAGAGTTTCTACTACGAGCATTATCAGAGGGCCACCTGAATTCACCACCGCTGCTCCCTATCGCTCATCCAGAGGGCCACCTGAAGTCGCCACCGCTGCTCCCTGCCGCTCCTCTAGAGGGCCACCCCTGGCCAGCCCACAGAGGAGGATAACGAGATCATCGAGGAGGGCGAGAACCATGTTGAAAAGGAGGTTGAGAGAGGGGACAAGCAGAGCCACTCCACCGCCAGCCCTGATAGGGCGACTGACTATAGGAGGAACTGGGCAAAGTAGGCACCCAAGTCATAATACATAGGGCATTACCCCAATGATCCAGAAGCACCTGAAGCTAAGAGACCTCGAGTGAAAATTTATTGGCTTGAACTTGAATCTACAAAAGCACATTAGAGAAAATAATAGATTTAGAATACAAATAAACACTTTTATCCATTTGGATGTGAGAAAATATGCAAGAATTTTCATCATTTCAGATATTGAAGAGGATTTCCACCCTGAAAGTGTGCCAAAGCTAGGTGTATTTATGAAGAATCTTGGGAAAATCTCCTAGTAGAACCATATGCTAGGAGAAGGGCTCCAGACTAAAAGGAAAAAAGAATTCATGAATCCAATTCCAAAACTTTTGAGCTTTGGTACAAAACCAGAAGAGATGCTTAAAACTACTGAACTTGAACATCTTTGAATGTAGTGTAAACACCAAGTAGGTCATCACCTGTGAAAACACATTAAACATTGAATTACACTTCCTTTGAACTATCTGAAACTTCAGACCAACAAACTTCACCTAAATATGATCTAAGAACATCTTGGAAACCAACAAACTCCTTTGCAACAAATCTCACCTAAAGATTATAAACATTATGTGTATCTACACAACATTCTGAGACTGCAATACTCTATAACTCAGAAGACCTTCTTTTGATATACCAAACCATGAATCTTCTTGACATAGGAAAGAGAACAACATCATCAACTCTCCTTCAAAACAACAAGTCATAAGAAAACAATCGTGAAGAAATGCGGAGAAAATTCATTTCTCCCAGACACCTCTATACACAACATTGCAAAAATACTTCACACACTAATGAACATAACTTCCTCTAACCATCGATCTATAAGCCAAAATTTTGGATATAGAAATTCTCGACATCTCTAGCCAACATATCAAAACTACAAAATTAGATCATCAACCTAGAAGAAATGTGAAGCAAAACTAAAACACCTCTACAACACCCTATTTTCTTATTTTGTTAATTTTCTTAGTATCCTCGACATTTGAATGATAAATAAAAGATTATCAAAGCAACACTAGAGGTTAAAATTGACAAGTTAACTATTGACAACATAATGCAACTAATACAAGCAACAATCTCTTCTCAACCACTACACTACTATCATCAATGAAAACTCCTCCATACCTACAACAAGGTCATATTAGACACTTAAAGGATTCCTTGGAAATCATACTTCATTGTCCCAGTAATCATGTTCAATTTATTAGTAGCCTTGTCAGACACCTTGTCAATCATTTTGCATAAGGAAATAAATAGCATAATGAATCTTTATGTTTTTATCATCTTATATATTTTTCTAAGATTTTTAAATATGTTAAATATTTTAAAGAGACATAGTCAAGCATAGTAAACCCGCCAAAAGTGTCTTTGAAGTTTGAGGGAGTTATTTCTTCTCATTCGATAAAATATAATATTTCTCATATAGACTAGGCTCTTGAGTTATGTTAGGACTTGAACTTGGAACCTTTTATTAGAGCCAATAGGCTTGAAGGATTGGGAGGAAATAGGAAATTGGAATCAATTTCTAGATTCTGTTAGGAAATATATGGAGGAGTTATTTGGAAGCGAATTTTGGGGATCAAGGGGAAAAACATGAACTTGGAATCATTTTTTATAATAAACTAGAAAATGCATGGATAAGATGATGTGAAGTCAATTTTAAGGATTGGGAGGAAATTGGAACTTGGTTCCAAGCTCTAGTCAAGTTGGGTGATCCCACAATAGTGGTTTACACTTTTTGGTACATCTTGATTTTTTGTTGAAATCACATATTTTTAGAAAACATAATGATTTAAACCTTGAAAAGTTTAATTTAAAGGATTCCAATTGAAGAGGATTTGATCAAACCACCTTAGATCAAATCCCCTTCCAGATAGAACCCCACTAGTTTTAAATGATACCTATAACCGAGTCTCCTTTACACCTATCAAAATGTTGATAAAAACCACTTTTGATTTACCTTTTGGGGGGTCAACTGAATTCATTTAAAATTATTTTTTTGTAATTATGTAGTCCTTATTATAAGCTTGGAGAGGAGTATAATTTTAAATATATTTAATTTGATTATTTAATTTTTTTATTTCTTGTGAATGTAGGTTTTTCACCAAAACCAAATTCTAAAAAATATGTTTATGCTAGGTATTGATGTCCTCGATCCATCAAAAAATAATAATTAAATTTCAATACATACAAAAGAAATAATGTTGTATATGGTTTGCCTATATCTAAATTGTAATTGGTTTGACTTCAATACTTAATTAAGAAAAAAATATCCAATAAAACACTATAAAACCAAATGAAAGTGCTAGATATCATAGTTATAAATCTAAATTCAAAAAAAATAGAATTTTATCCTTCATAAAAAAAAAAGCTATGTTGTATACGGTGAACACCACTCTTTAAAAATGGTGTTTACTATTAAAAACTAGTTCTTGAAGGAGATGGAAAAAGAAATACAATCTAATTCCAAATGTTTAAAAAAATATATATTTAGAATCTATAGATAAAATTTCACTAATCACTAGTTTGCATCATCTCCAAATTCCTAATGGTTTAGCAGCTATAGGTGCCCGAAAGTTAAGATTTTGTTAAAAAAATTCAGGTCAATGTCTAGTTTGGCCAAAAATTGTAAACTAGTATTGTGGGATCACCCAGTTTCGTAGTCCACTAGAAAATATATTGAAAAGTTGATGGGAAGTGGGACCAAGAGGAAAATGAACTTAGAATCAAGTTTCAAGTCCCAATTGGGTCTTGCAACCCAATTGAAAATGATGGAGATGAAAAGAAGGTAATTTTATTATGGAGTGAGAAAGAATGCATGTGAAGTGGGAACCAAATGAAAAGGAGGACTTCAAACTTAGTTTCCAAATTTTTAGTTGCACCTGAAACTTGCAACCCAATGGTCACAAATATGTCTTATTATTCTTTAGGCTATAGGAGCTAGAGAGAACCTTGAACTTGGAACGAAGTTCCCAATTCTTAGTTCCACCTAGTTTCTCCATCCCCATAGAAAAATGAAATAATCTAGTAGGTTGAAAGTGGGGAAAAAATAGGATTAGGGGCTTGGAGCTTTGATTCTAAGTTCTTAGTTCCACCTTATCCTTGAAGTTAGAGAAGAAAAAGTCAAATGTTTTATTTAGTGATATGGTGAATAAGATATGGGAGCTAGATGGATATATGAACTTGGAACCAAGGTTCTATGTTTTTAGATGCTTTGAAACCTACATCATGCAATGGAAAAGAAGAGGTCACTAGATCGAAAATCGAGCAATGCAAAGGGAGGAAAACAAACCAAGCTAGGGTGCAATCCCACACGTATCCCTAGAAAACGTAAAAAAATAAACAAACAAATGAGAAACAATAAATAAAATAAAAAATGAGAAAAACTGAAGGCAAAACCTAAAATCAAAACCCTAAGCTTGGAAAATAAACTAGGGCTCACAAAAGAAAGGGGGAGTGAGACATCCAAACCATATATAGGAAAGAAGGACAAAATAAGGAACACATATAGAATAAACAAACATAAATAACATAAAGGAAAATGAGGAAATTGACCTCATAATTTGCGCTTGATAGAAATGGGGTCATTGGTGGTAGAGAAATAGAGCCAAAGCACACCAAATCAACTTGAATCTATGGAACACACAATCAAAATATTATAAGGAGGTAAAATAGATCACAAAAGATAAAAAAGAATGCAAAAAAAGGGTAAAAGAAAGAATAAAATTTATAGACTTGTGGGAGAATCCTTCCTATGCACCGTTAATGTGCATGAGAGGGGATGGGTGAATAGAGTGTTAGGATTCGAGTCATGAGAGGAAATTGGAACTGAGTTCCAAGCTTTGAGTGAGTCTCAAGGATCAATAGGAAGTCATGATATGAAGATAGAGAGGCTAACAGGAACCAAAATAGGAGAGGAACCTAAAAATTGAAATCTAGGTTCCATGTTCCAAGCAAATCTTGCAACCTAACAAGAACCAAAAAGGATTTAAAGATTGCAAGAGCCCTAGGACTTAGAAGAAGGGTAAAAATACACAAAGAGAAAGACCCAAAAAGAGGAAGGCCAAAATAGAAAGAAAACAAAACAAGAAAAGAGGGGGTCATCAATGTTTGTGAGAAAAAGGGTGGCGTGCATAGGAAAGGCATAATGGATTCCTAAAACATAATGCTTAAGAGCTCTTAATGCTAGTTATGATCAATATTTTTTTTAGAGCTCACCCATATGGATATTTTTGTAACCTTATGTGTCATTAGAAGAAAATCAAATTGTAATGCATGTCTCCATTGACTACACAAATTTAATGGACCAGACCCTTATGGTGAGGTGCTTTCTCTTCATAATGGAACATGTTCTTAGGGCCCAAATAAATTTGATTACCTCTAAAAAAGAAGGCTCATCCCTATGAATAATTCATGATATACAAATTTCTTAATAACTACTTTTGTTAAAAATGTAGTCTAATTTTTGGGTTTCATAGTTATTGTATTACAAGTTATAAATTCAAGTGTTGATATTAGACTTAATCGCTTGCAAAAATTAGTTTCCAATTCACCAACCAATGAAAGAGAAAGGCTTTGAGTGCTAAATATTGGAATGATGTGACAAGCTACAAGTAAAAATGCAATTCTACAACTCCCAACCATATTTATAATAGATCTTAATTTCACATTCTCCCACACACTAATACCTTCAAACACAACTTCTATGCCTTTGGATGACTCAAATATATTAACTTCAAGTAAAAATGCAAATCTACAACTCCCAACCATATTTAAAATAGATCTTAACTTCACATTCTCCCACACACTAATACCTTCAAACACTACTTCTTTGCCCTTAAATGACTCAAATAAATTAAACTCATACAAAAATTCATAAAGAAAAAGTTTCACCAAGCCAATGCTAAAATATTGTTCCTTTTTAGAGCATCACTAGACTCATAAATATTGATATTCCAACTAAAGAACATAAATGTAAAAAGTGACTCACATGACATGATAATTGAGCTCTCATGAAATAATGGAAGAGCTTTAAAAAGATGAAACTAATACACTTACTTGTGACGACGGTCATCCTCATGTGAGACGGTAAGATGAGTGACATGAATCCAAATTGGCCTCCATGCTATTTTGTAGAGCAAAATAGACTTTAGGAAGTTCCTATAAATATTATATCAAAACGACCAAATGGATGGAAAGCAGCACACAGAGAAATCACGAGAAGATTCGTACTTGTTCACGTGCATTCAAAGATAATTATCGAACAAATTTGAGTAACTTTAATAGTCAAATTCTTCACTAAGTGAGTTTTAACCGCTTAATAGGCTCCCACAGCACCTAGAAGGTTAAGAAATAGAAGCAGGCACCACAATTAGTTGGAAGAAGAGTCGGTAGTATAGTTCCAACTGTATAAAATCTGTCTGATTTTATCAATGCATTTGATTTTCACATGTCATTTCAATGGAAGTACATTGAAGATAAAGAGTCAGTAGTATAGTCCCAATTGAATACAATCTATCTGATCTTATCACTTTGTTCCATGTGTTTGACTCTCACATGTCATTTCGATGAAAGTTCATCGAAGACAAAAAGTCAGTAGTATAATCAACTGTATAAAATTTGTCTGATCTTATCGCTTTGTTCAATGTGTTTGACTCTCACATGTCATTTCGATGGAAGTTCATTGAGGACAAAAAGTCAGTAGTATAATCAACTGTATAAAATCTGTCTGATCTTATTGCTTTGTTCAATGTGTTTGACTCTCACATGTTATTTTGATGAAAATTCATTGAAGACAAAGAACCAGTATTATAATCCCAACTGTATAAAATCCGTCTGATTTCATCATTTCTTTCAATGCATTCGACTCTCACCTCATTTCGATCATCAAAGACAAAGAACCAATAGTATAATCCGAACTGTATAAAATTTGTCTAACTTTGTCACTTCCTTTTGACTCTCACGTCATTTCGATGAAAGTTCATCGAAGACAAATTATTCCATGCTTACCATATAATATAAAATCGTCTGTTTTCAGCCGTGATGAATTCACCGTGCGTTTCTTTGACGGCATATCAGATGACTTTTATTTTATCAATTTTCTTTGGCGACATTTAAAATAGGCTAGCAGGGAGAGTTAAAAAGGTCAGACCCATGACCAATGACCCAGAACTTTTATGTTACGTAAGCAATATACGTTAATTTCATTTTTGCACGGCAACGCAACTGGCTTACCTAAACCAGTCAAAGTTTGAGTTTCTTGGATATTTAATATGGAAAAATATGTTTGCTATCCTATTCTTTGACGAGGACGATTTTACATCCACACCGACATGCTAGAGTTTATTTGTTGTGGTTGATCATTCTATTAAATATTTACATCAATTTATTCGGAGGTTTCGCTAAAGAGAATATAATCATTGTTTAGGAAGTCTTTTGAAATAGTATTCGTCTACTCTTTTTCTAATATAAGCACATTAAATTGAAGCAAATTTGTAATAATTGATCATTTTAATTTATTTTCAGATTTCCAAGTTTAATTGTATGCTTTAAATCATTTTTACATTATTTAAGATAAATTCTGTAAGCATGGCTCTAAACCAAAATATAATATTATTGATTTACAAAGTCTAAGGTATTCATCTAGAAATGGTTCTAATGTTTAGTATTTCGATAAATCAAATCATAGCATCTTTAGCAGTATGTCTCTCCATTTCAAATCTAATGAACTATCACATTTAATTCATTTAAATTCCACAATTAATTATACATCTATCATTACAATCACAACTCATATATATAAGTTGATTGTTTAGTTAATTCCTTTAATTATTTAATTAGTCTAGATATCTATGTGTTGCTATTCTTTCTTACATTTGGGGTCCACTTGACTTTCATACATTCCCTAGTTTTCATCTTGAGGGTCTTTTCCTCTCCATAAGGTATTTTGATATGATATTTTTTATTGGATGTCTTTCACTATAGATCAATTAGGGTTTGGTTCCACCCCACTTTAAACTTCATTATTTTACCTTAAATAGGGTTTGTGTTATTATTGTTTGTTATATATTTGATCCGCACCTAGACATATATGCTCCCTTATACACTTTTAATGTTAGACCATTATCACATGTGTCATTCCCCCTTCCATACTAAGCCAACTTCCTATGTTAATATGCTTCACTATTATACCACTATTATTACCTATACTAGTAACTTAACTAGACCTTCAACCATATATTCACTTGGTACATCATATTTAGATTTAGTTGATTTTGATATATGCCAAGTAAACATAATTTTTATACATTCAATGATATCCTTCCTCCTTGTATCTCTCTTTATTAAGAAATTGAATGTTGGACATCTTATATATACTACAAAATTAAAACTTCCCTACTTAGCATTTTCTACTCTATGTAGTGCACTCAATTTTATGTCCATGGATGCAACATGTTTTAAGTTATATATAGTTATTTCCACATCATTTTATTGATAGCCAAGATGATCATTAGCTTATTTTTTATTCATTATCATCTCTTTATATTTATATAAACCTAATTTATACATGACATTAAAATCTAATTGGATTGGTAGCTTTGTAACCAATATAATTACGGTAGTGTTAGCAAGGCTTAAAGTGTTCTAAAATGATCAAATATTGTCTTTGGTGGTGGTTTTCTAATTTTTAATGAATAGGACTACTCATGCATGTTTCTTAAGTTATTTGTTTTGACCCTTTGTTTGTCACCTCTTATTATGTATCATAATCTTTTACTATCTTATGAACCCATAAATAATTTTTCCCATCCTTGAGATTTTCTAAAATATTAAAGAAAATATCATTGTATTTATTCTTAGAGTTACAAATATTGCAACATAGCACTCATGAGCATACCCCTTAAAGATATTTCCCCTTCCTCTAGCCCTTCAATTAAATTCAATTTCTTCTATTACTTTTCTTAATCTTGTAAACCTCTTATTAGTGCTAAAATATTCTAGTTATTGTATTTCTAGTAACTTATCACAAAACCAACAATTGTATATAAAATATTCTTTTTTAGATCCCCTTGGAAACCAGGCTTCTAATATAAACCTTTATCCATATCATACACAAATAATTCTTAGACATGAGAATAATCATGCACAGTTTTATAGTTTTCAAAGCATTTTATTTATTTTTCATGCATAAAGCACCCAAAGAAATACCCACACATCCATATTTCTTCTATAAACTGTACTAAGGTTGAAAGAGATGGCATGGGGTTTATCTTAGGCTATCAAATAATCCCAAACACTTTTTTTTGTCTGTGGAACATAGGTTCAATCTCACTTAATTCTTATATCTATACATCTAACCTCAAATTTATAAGTCCACTAGGGACCTACAAAGAAAAAACTACACTCTTGGAGTGTGATGACTATCCATATGAATTTTAGTGTCACTCTATAAATGTTGATACCAAAATATAGGTTACAATAATAACTACTCCATATTATGTACCTTTCTAAATTTTTATTAGTATACACACTTTTGTTTCTGGCATTAGGATAGCAATGCACTGGTATAACCACTAATGCAATAATGATATACTATATCTAAGATCATTTTAATTTTATTCCATAGCCATCCTCTACTTTGTAATTTGAACTACTGATGTACCTCTTACATTTTCTTTTATCTTTTAAAAATCTCCTTCACATAGCTAAGAATCTTTAGTCTAAACACTAGATCATAGTATACTTATTTAGGATTAAATATTGGCTCTAGGAAATTATACATCATAATGTAAAGTTTAAACTTGTCATTTGTTTCTTTCTTAGATGTTATTTTTATCCTACATTTCATTCAAAGAATAAAATGTTTAAAAATAAACAAAAAATTTTGGTGAACCTAATGCATTAATATTTATACCTTTGTATTCTAAACATAAAATGTAATATAGTCTCACAACACTTTACTCTTACTATACTTGTATAAACACAAACTTAAGCTAAAACACATTCCTCCTTCCAACTCTTACTTTAAACACTTATTATTATCTTTTACTCTCTTCTAACATCAATTTATCTTTTATCATGACCCCTACTCACTATAGCTCCTTCCTACATCATCCTTTTCTTTGAATGACTATTTTTACTACAACACTTTCTAGCTCAAATTTGAGTGTTGTTAATGTTAGAAACATACCAAGAAATTATATATTTGAAGATGTGAAAAATGAGTGAAGAAAAACAACATAAGATCATACAAATAATCAAATCTATACCTCAATCAATCTCCCTCCTCCTAGATTGAGTGGCAAGAATGTATCCTAGTTCTATTTTATTTTCTCTTGATTATGATAAGATGTAGATTGCACTATGAACCAACATAACCTTGGTATTATTGCAATAATGATATGGAAAAATAGCAACATAAGGTTAACAATAATAGACTTCCTTCTTTGATGATGAATGATGAAGACCTCTAGTTATAGAATTGTCGAGAGGAAAAGTGAAGGGCTAGGATAGACTGATGATGGGTGGCTAATATTGAATGAGGATTAAGGTTAGGGTCAAAGATGTAGTCATGTCTCAAGTGTCACATGAGGGTTAATTTCTATGTTTAGGATTATCAATAAGGCAATATTTTTATGTGAATGGCTAGGATTAAGAGGTTTGATGTGAAATGAATGGATGAGATGGAAAGATAGTTTGACCTTTGGGGAGTGTCTGAGTTTAATTAATCTATAAAAGGTCTTAGTTAGACATGTTTAAGGGACACCTTTTCGCATGATGGTGATTTTAGATTGTGATCCATGTGAAAGGGACACTTTTCTCATGCAGTTGGATGTTTTATGTCCTTGTACTTGATAATATTCACAAAATTCATGCTCTTTAAACCAAGAGGGCTTGGGAATATCCTCACTAAGTGGTTTTATAGTTGGGACTTGTATAAATTTTTATTAGACTAGTTTGTGGAAGACTTACTCAATAGGTTCCCCGAATGGAGTATATTTTTGTTCAGTAAATCATTTAGGGTGTCCTTTAGGGATAATCACATTGTTTTGGGTAGCTTTCTTATTTTGGGAAGATGGTCACGTGGGTATTGAAATATTCTAGAAATATTTAGATCCATTCACATAATCATTGACTCTATTTTTATTCTTATTCCAAAAATGAGATTTTTCGTTATTTTGATTATTGTCTTTCCTATCCTTATAGATATTGACTAGTGCTTTGGTGATAAGTGTTTTTTCTATGGTGGCTCTTTTTTCTATAATTTCTTTAAAGGATTCGAAACATTGGATTTATAAATGAAATCCCATTTCTTGATTCAAGTTTTGGACAAATATGGTTACAAGTTGTTTTTCAAAAATGGACCATGGAAAGGGATTATCAAGATGTATCTTTCTTTGCAGGGAAGAGGAAAATAGTTCATCATTATATAGTTTTTTATATTGCATAGTTCCATCATAGTGATGTCATGTTCTATTTTGTATGGAAATGTGTGAACAATCATGTGGCTAGTTCGTAAAAGGTGGTGATAGTTCACTTAGGATGGTGGGTAGGCCAATCTAGGGCTTGTCCACCTAGGTTTGTTGGAAATAGTCTCAAGACGTATGAATCAAGATAAGAATCCTCTTTTCATTCTATGTAAAATTCCTTTTAAAAGGTGTTCCCTAGGATCTCCCTTTCCTTCATATTTATCTAATTTAGGAATTTCAAAGTCTTCAAGAAAGGGGATCATGGTGATGGATTTATCGGAAGGGTAAGGACATAGTTCTTGGAAGGTGTAAATTTTATTTTGATATCATAATTGAAGTTCCTTGAGTGTGTATTTTTTTTAAAAAAATATTGTATGAAAAAACTTATGAGATTAGGTTGACATGGTTTTTGATAATTTTAAGTTTTGGACCGTGTGTGTATGATGTTTGTAGGTTTTGATGGGTGGATGAAATTGGGTTTTAAGTTTGGAGGATGTGTGTTGTGTTTAAGGTGACAAATATTAGAATGTAGGTAGAAGGGATGAAAAATTGAGGTTGTTGTATTTGGGATGTAATATATTGGGTGCTTGGTGGTATTTTGATACATAAGTGTGTTATTGATACAAAATTAGTGGTTTGAGAGGTAATAGGAGGATTAGAAGAAGATGAAAAATGTTGGGGATCATGAGGATTAGAATTTAGAGGTGGGGAAGGATCTTTTTGTATGATTTGGGAGAAGTAAAACTCATGAGTTAGTTTGGAACCTTTCTTAGATAGCATAATGATTTATTGATTGATATTTCATGAGATAAAAATGCATTAAGTCCCTTACTTGGGTGTCTTGAGAAAATTGCTCTAATATGGGTGAATCTAGGTCATTAGAATATTTATATTCCTCATTTGTGATTTGGGATGAAAATGGGAATATGTTCTCTAAGGCTAATTGATGGACCACTTCCTCAAAGAATGCATTATCATATGTTGAGTTAGGGAATTCCTTCAAGACCAGTATTTTTTTCTTAGCTTTTAACTTTGTGATAGGCATACAAGAAATAGAATTATGAATGATGGGATTGGATAAAAGTTATTAATGATGATGTAATAAGTATTTGAAAGGTAGACCTTAGATATGAAGTGGTTTGATTTGAATGGTTGAATTGAAATGGTGATCTTGTTTTAAACTTGGAAACACTATACAAGACGAAGAGATGAGGATGAATACAACTTGGTAATTCTATGAAAAGCTAAGAGGTGAGAAGCAATACAAGACCAAAGTTATTGCAAGTAAATAAAAATCCTTGATAAACATAAATTATTTTCTTACATAGGTTTTATAAGTGCCTAAGCAAGATGGGATGGGAAACTTGGAAACTAATTTGGATTAGCCATGGTCCCAAGGTAGGATAACTAAAATGATAAGGGATAGCATAATATACTACTTAAGATAGGAAAGTTCTCAAGAAATATACAATCTAATGGATAAAAGGGGTGAGGATCTAGCTTTGACTCTTAAAAATATTTATTTTCTTTAGATATGGGTATGGATTTAGATTTGAAGATGAGATGGGTCAATGATGATAGAGAATGGATGGTTTTTGTTTGGTCTAAGGTTGAAATATGATGATGACGTTTGATCTAAGAAAAATGGATGAAGATAATGAGGTGAAGGAATGATGGGGTTTTTTGTTGAATATGTTGAAAATGGTTGATGTATTAGGTGGAATGAATAACTAAGATGGGTCTCTTAGGTTTGACTTAGGCATGTGAAGTTCAAGATTTAAGATTAGGGCTCTTAAATAATCTTGGTTATGGTAAAAATTATACAGGCACAACAAGATGAAATAAAGGTGTCACTCTTTATGATAGAAGCACCATTTTGTGAGATAGAGGTTTCTTAGGATGATAGTACATCAAGGTGTAGTTCTATGGGACACAATGCACAAGAGCATTAGGATGAATTAAAATCACCTCAAGATGAAATAGAGGTGGTGAATGATACTTGGAGCTATTTTGATTGATTTTTATTAAGAGATTAAAAAGAACAAAGACACATTGGCTATGTTGACCTTTAAGGTGATAAGTATAAATGGATTTCACTATTTTTGCACATAACTACATGCCAAACACATGATTACAATCCTAAAATTATTCAACTAGGTGTGTATACTTAATTCGGTTCCACCAACCAAAGCAAAATACCTCAAGATTAGTGTGAGGGAATTTTATTTCAAGAGTTAGTAGCTAGTGATCCAGTGGCCTAAGGGCTCTCCTTTTCCCTTTCCTTAGAGGTCCTAAGATATTTTCCAAATATCCTTTATCTCTACTCAAGGAGATACATAATGAGTAACTTCAAGTATGATACTATACCATACACCACACTAAGCAATGATACAATGGTCTTAAAGGCTTCTAAAAAGAAAATTTATTTAGTAGATGTGTGAAAAATGAGACTATCTGATAGTTCTTGAGACTATGGTGGTCACCCCCTCTCTCCTCAGCAAACAATTTACACACTAGCATGCATCAACCTAAGTCAACATCAAGGAAGTGTATGGATGAAACATTGAAGCAAATAACCAATCGGCCAAAAATATACTTCTAATTGCATTTACTTGATGTGGTCCCAAATAAGATAGGTCAAGACAAAAAATTGTCATGAAACATCATCCATTATTGGTGTAGCCCCCTAAGTACAAGGACCAAGCAAAGGAACAAGCCCTATTGGCCAGATATCCATAAAATACTATGAAAGCCAACTCAAGATGAAATGTGATACCAAGGCATCCAATTAGCAACATTAAAATAAGATGGTGATGTTCCTTGAACATCCAACATTAATTCCATATACTTATTTCATGCCTTCATGCCATCTATAGCCATCACGGATCAAATAGATATAGAATACTTTATCCAGGAAGCATAAAACGCATAATCATGAGATATAACATTAACATATCAACTTATGGAGCACATCAAGACATAATATCGGAACTAAGATAGTACATGAATGTTGAGAGCACATTCACCAACCCATAGGAGAAAAGACATCAATGTGGAGCATTTCTCATAATGTTCAAACAACCAGCAACACTGCCAATCTTTGCAATTCACATAACCCTTCTTAGCAACACTAGTGACCATCAAAAAGGTAAATATTTTAAGGTTAACCATCATTCACGCCACGGATATGAAAGGAGGTACAGATTTGAAAGTTTATTGACATTTATTATTGATTTAAAAGACTTGTATGACTTGTCAATTTTATGTTTCCTCAAATGGGTGAGTTATCATTTTTACATACTTAACTCTTATTTGTGATGTTTGCAGGAAAAAGGTTAACGGTTGATATTAGAATTGAACATTGGACTTAAGCAAAAAAACAAGAAGATTTGAGTTGAAGACTTGAATTCTAAACAAAAAGCATTTTTTAATGCTTATTATGTTTATCTTGAGCTTCCATTTTATGCTCTCATTTTCTGTTTCAAACCAAATCACCTTTTAATTTTGATTTAAAATTAATCAGTGATTGATTTTCTTTTTCAAATTGGGATAAAATTGAACCTTAGAAACACTTACTAGAATCTCAATTTGGTCTAAAAAAGAACAAGACAACCTTCACACTTGGATTTTGGTGCTTAAAACGAACACATCACTGGTTTGAGGCTTAAAACGAACATGTGCATTCAATGTTTTGTAATCTTTTTCACTAGTTAATATCATTTAAAATGCGTATGTGCTTCTCTCGCTCTTCACAACGATTTTGAGAATCAAAAGCATTTTGGTGATATTAAGTTGTCAAAAAGATTGCCTTCACACTTTCATTTTGGGAACTTAAAATTGAACAAAACACTTTGTGAGTGTGAGTAAACTTGTTGCGAGTGTTCTCCCTTTGTTTCTAAACAAAGGTTGATCAAACTACGAATGAGTTTATTTGATTTTGTTTAACTTAGAGGGCCTGCCTTGTGGGAAAAAGTACTCACCCAAGGGAATGACCCAACCGGGAACACACTAAAGCCAAGCAACTTCCAACCGGTATATAAGTGTGGATTCTTGAGGAAAGTTCAAGAAACACGAGGATTATTCCAACGAGATGGACAGAAATGGACTCTCGCCGATGTTGGATAATCCCCCACAAACGAAATGCCCACATTAGAACCCATTGTTTAGAAAAAGGCCAAAACCTTGTCTATCTTGTTGGTGCAAAAGGTTATGTCCTTTGAAGCCACCCCACATTATACATGTGGTCTTGTTGTGGAAATGGAAAGTATGCCATGGGAGATTCATGGGTACTAATGCTTGGCTGACCCGAATAAGTGAGTGTCATGGAGGGGAGCCAGTGTGATCAAGCATTTAGCCATTTGCACAAGATATGCACAACTGGATTTATCCAAGTGGGAACCCAACAAGATATTGCCTCATCATCCTAGGAGTGTAAAAGTGCTTGGAAGAAATACATTGCTTGATCTTGAAAACATTTGAAAGACAAAAATTCACAAAGACCTTCAAATTTCAAACCCCTTGTGAGAAACAAATACTCTTGATGATTTGGACACTCTTGCTTTCCCTAGGAATCATATTCCTAGAGGTTTCTAAGTGCACAAATTCTACCATCATTTGTTTTCAACAAGGATAAACATAAGGAACTTTTGACCTATTTTCCTCGATTTCCACACAAAGGACCTTGTGGGATGAGAAAGAAATTGGGACACAAGACATATAGTTTGAAACCTAAGCAAGCAAGTGTCTTGGATAAAAAGAATCTCATTAAACCAAGATAAAGAGACAAATTGAACTACATATGTGTTGTTTCCAATGATTTCCCGCAAGATCAAAATCCCAAAGCCAAAGTTAAGGAAAGTAAGTCTAAAAATCCATGAGCAACACCTTGAGATGCTCCTTGAAGTAAGGGAGAGACTTGTATACAAATTTTACAAAAAAGCCTCAAGGAATAATCCCGCATTGTATGCATTTTATTGTCAACAAAATCCTGAACTTTTTGAAAGGTTTGCTTTTCTCCCATAAGAAGTCTAGCATGTTCTTCAATACCAAGGTTTTGTAGAGAGAGTCGTGTCTAGGATAAGGTTCAAGATCAAAGTTGTCATTCTCATTCATGCCTCCATCAACCAAATCTCATTTCATCATCAAACCTTTTTGTGAACTCTAGAAATAATCATCACGCTCAACTTAGAGGGCTAAATCAACATCATCGTATCTTAGCTTAACACACCTAGCCAACATAGTCTCAACCACTGGAAAATTTTTCTTTAGGATAACACAACTTCTTAAAGACTATTAGTTCACAAATACATTGGCTTAACGCACTTAGTCAATTCATCCATTTGTGCAAGATCCCCTAGGATAACGCAACTTCCTCGGGAATACAACTTCACAACAATCCTATTTGACTTAACGCATCTAGTCAAATTATCACAATCAATCAATTCAAAAGCCCTTACAAGTCTAGCATATACCTTCAAAAGTTCTTCAAAAAGGTTTTTCACTTGCTCATCCCATCCATTTAACCCATCACCATTACCACCATCTTTGATCTTTTAGCTTCCCTAGTTCTTCTATTTTTGGACCTAAAGGATTAGGATCAAACAAATTCCTATTTTTTATGGTCCAAACAAGATCTCAACACAAGAAGAACATGGAGAATATTAGAGAAATATCAACTTCTATGGAAATGAGTCATTTAAACACCGAAGTGAACCTAGCGGGATCAAGCAATCCCCCAAGAAACTCTCCCTTATCATCATAAAATCCTCAAGATGAGAGTCATCAAGAGGACATCACGAACGAAGGCATGGGGATGACACAATCTGAAATCATGGAAATGGTTCAAAATATAGAGAACCGCAAAATTGTCAATGCTATGTTCAAATACCTAAATACGATAGCAAGAGGAGGGGTCATGCCCCCTCCCGACCTTAAAAAAAGCACTAGTATAGATATACCTATTTGAAATGCATCCCCCATGTCAAACACCAATCAAGAAGTACCTTGCACCACATCGGTCATCACACCAACTTCACCAAATGTGAACAAGGGGAGTGCCATGTTCCAAGAATTGCAAAAACATCACCTTGTGGCTAACAAACAAGCAATTATCACCACCACACCAGATACATATATTCCGGAAAACCCATCCCACCCATAAGTCCCACTCACCTTCCATAACCACGTTGGCTCATCTTCATTTCGTGCAGCACCAACTTGTCAATCAAACATACAAGTTTCTCTACCACTTGAAGAAGGAAGCTTGTTTGAAGCAATTGATGTTGCAAATCCTTTTTTCCAAGGTAACATTCCGCTTCTTCCCCCATTTTCATTTTCCACCACATCAACCCTTGGATTGGGTTTTCCTCCTATCAACATCGATGGTTTCTTGGAACCTAGTAGTCAAAACATCACGCCCAATTCCCTCTACTTGCCCACATCATCACAACAACAAGTGATGACCATACAAGCCACCACCACAATTAGTCCTCAAGTATCCCAAAGAATACCATCTCAAGGACCAATCATCTCAACCACCCCCCCCCCCCACAACCCAAATCCCAATCACCACCACAATCCCTCCACCTGCCACAACGGTTGGCACGATTCCTATTCCACCACCAATCCCACCAAAACTCAATACGACAAACTCATTCACCATGCTAATCCAAACCCTCAAAAGGGCCAACCAAGAGAGAGTACTCCAGTAAGCCCAAGCTCAAGCACAAGCGCAAGCTCAAGCACAAGCGCAAGCTCAAGCTCAAGCTCAAGCACAAGCGCAAGCTCAAGCTCAAGCTCAAGCACAAGCCCAAGCTCAAGCACAAGTGAAACCTCAACTACAAGCACAAGCCCAAGCTCAAGTGCAAGCACAATCCCAAGCCCAAGCACAATACCAAGCACAATTGCAAGTGATCCATCTGCAAGCCTACCAACAAGCCCTGCAAGAATTTCAGGCACAACAACAAGCTAAACAATAAACTTTGTTGGCACAAAAGCAACTCGACCAACAACAAGCTTTGTTGGTGCAACAACAGTTAGACCAACAACAAGCTTTACTAGCTCAACAATAGACTGACCAACAACAAGCCTCATGGGAACAACAGAAGATGGACCAATAACAAGCGCAACAAGATCAACAACAAGCGTTGTTGATGCAAATGTAGGCATACCATCAAGCTTTAAACGCACAACCAAGCTTGCAGCAAACACCCACTAGTACACTCCTCACCCTTCAAACACCTCGAACACCTCACAACTCATTCATCCCACCGCCCGATCCGAGCAAGGATGTCGCAACACAAATCAAACTACTCTCACAGCAGGTGTTGGACTTACAAGCAGGAAAAACCACAAGGACACCAGGCAATTTGTGCCCTTATCCATTCGATAGGAGTCTCACCATGGTACCATTCCCAAAGGGATTTGAGATCCCTAAATTTGATAAATACAATGAAACGGGTAACCCTGAAAACCACGTCAAGGAATTTTAGGTGCACTGCATGGAAGTCGCATATGATAACATGTATCTAATGCTACTCTTCCCCCGAAGCCTGACTGGTCCAGCTATGGAATGGTTTTCTCACCTACCCACGGGCATTAAAACATTCAAGGAAATAGTGGAGGCTTTCCTTAAGAATTACGCTTTCAATATGGGTGTGGATGTTAGTTTGGAAGAACTATCTGCACTCAAACAAAGAAAAGGAGAGCTATTCACATCCTTCTTGCAAAGATGGCGATCCAGGGCCAATCAAAGCAAGTGGACCATGCCAGAGGAACAACAAGTCTACACCATCATAGCCAATCTAGATGAAAACTTAGCGTTTTACTTAAAAATGCAGTGCATCACATCGTACGATCAACTGATTCCAAAGGCGCTCAACATTGAAAGAGCCCTTACTACGCGAGGAGGCACACGAACATTCACTCCACCACAGGATAACTGCCCGTCTAACAATTACAATGATAAACCTCAGACATGGTCGAGGAATAAAAATATCATGAATGGCGATGTGGTCGATGCTAAGGGGGTCATCAGTGCTCCTAAGCAGAATACCCAAAACCATCATCAACCGGAAAATCAAAATCACAACAATGTATAGACTAATGCGGTAGTAGCATAGTCACAACCACCTTCCACCAATCAAGTCAACAATTTGGGTAATCAAGGAGGGCCACCTCCCCGCAACAAGTTTCCCCCCAAGAGAAAGTTCACAAATCTTGGTGAATCGATTGAGTCCATAATGAAGAAGCTGGTCAAAGAGAATCTAATCAAGATCTCTAACTCTGAGCAATACACGGAGCCCATGACCAAACTGCCATGGTACAATGAGAATCTCCTTTGTGACTTTCACAAAGTCAAAGGACACACCACCGCCAATTGCATGAGACTCAAAAACATCATACAAGACCTCATTGAGGACAAGGTCATCAACATCGAGCAGCTGGCCAGAAACCAAGACTTGAAAATTTACAAGAATCTGATGTCGAATCATAACCAAGGGAATAACTAAGGAAATAATCAAGGAAATAATAAGGGTAAGCAAAAGTACGCTAGTGCTAATCTAATATATGAGGAGATAGTCAGATGCATTGATGAAATGGTCACTGTCATAAATATCAAGCGAGCCAATAATGACTATGAAGTCACCACACAAGGCGGAAAGGTTACCATCACTGGGGCACTTGCTAAGACCCCCATTTCCAATACAAAGGACATCACCTATGATTACAATGTCATTGACCAGTTGAAAAGAACACCCACCCAAATCTCCATCATGGAATTACTAAAAATCTCCGCCGCCCATAGGAAGATCCTTGATGAAGCACAAGCTGCATCTACATTTGTTACCACCCTCAACACAAAACAATTACAAGCTATGGTGGCTAACATCATTACCCCAAATCTCATTACATTTTCAAACCAATATTCCCCCCCGCAACCATCTCATAACCGTGCACTCCACCTCCAAGTACTAATACATAAAAAGAAAGTCAAACGAGTCCTGGTAGATGGAGGTGTAGGCCTTAATATTTGTTCGCTAAAGCTTATAAAGAAATTGGGATTCACTGAGGATTCCATCAATAAGAAAAAAATCATCACAATAAGAGCATATGATGACCAGGAAAGAGTGTCTCAGGGCACTATCAAGATCCCCATCCAAGTGGGGCCGGCAACCATGGAAACCACCTGTCAGGTTCTCGACCTCAATCTACCATACAACATCCTCTTGGGATGCCCATGGTTACATGGAATGAAGGTAGTGGCCTCAACTTATCACCAGTGCATTGAGTTCTCACATCAGAATGAGGAGGTTACTATACATGGGGATCCCGAACCTTTTTCCTATTGCAAAAACTTGGAAGCCAAGTTTTACAAGATCCCTCAAGTACCCAAAAATGATGAATGACCATCTACTTCATACATAGACTTAGCCCATCTCACCTCCAATTCTATGATAGAGACACCCGCCATCCCCGACATATCCGAGATTAAGAACATGATATAGGACAATGGATGCGGTGATTATAGAATGAGGAGAAATAATTTTGTTGTAGGAGAGTTTCCACAATCTCCCAGGTCACATGGGCAACCCCAACTAGTTCAAACACCTGTCTGCACTATTAGAGCAAAACCCTCTGGATTCCACCATTGGGGGGATCTCAGTTAGGAGAATGTGGACAAAGAAGACATCTTGAACACACTATACCAAGATGAAAGACCCACTCCCACCCTACCCATGGAGGAAACCAACAGAGGGTTACAAATGATGTTGGTATGGGCTATAATAGGAATGAGAGCCTAGGAAGAAATAGTGATGGACGGTTGGAGCCCATCATTGTAGAAAGAAGAATGTGAAACCTTGGCCTCGGCTATACTCCTTCGAGTATAATTGTACGTGGTAGAGGTACTCCCAGAAGAGCAGTTAGGTCCTCTCCTTAGGTAACAACAACCACTCCTAGACCACCCGTTTGCTTAGGGATCCCACTCGATAATTACACCTTTGACGTCACTAATTTTTGTGCTAGTAGTGACGATGAGGATACCATAGCAAGTCTCCCTAGGCTTTTCAAGGATTTCACCTTGTTAATGATAAGTGCCTCCATAGCTGAGTCAAACCAACCAAACCACTGAATCACCTTAGTACACCCCCAACTCATCAATCATGACCAATGGGGACCACCGATTCTAGACTCGTTCAAAAATGATGAGGCTCTCTCAGAATTCATGGGATTAAGGGATATAGTTTTGTGCGGGGATCACAAGGCTAGATTCAACATCACACTGAACACATAGGCATACTATGGGGAGACGATTGATTCCTTCAGTCGCAAAAGAAAAATATCTAGAATAAGCTCAGAGTTAGTGAGTGAAAACCACACGGTGGCACTTTCTAACCATAAAACAGTAAAAATAAAGGACGCATCCAATGGTGAAAACCTCTTTGAGGCGCTAGAGGATGAAGGATTCAATCTTCCCCCTCCTGCTCTACATTAGGAGAAATCAGCAGTATTGGCAGAACAGTGCAACCCTGTCAACTTAGGAATAGAAACAGAGCCGCAAATCACATTCTACGCTCAAACACTTCAAACAGAAGAACAAGAACTGTTGGCAGCATTCCTAAAAGAAAGAAAGGTAAATTTTGCATGGACCTATGCTGGCATGCTAGGTCTGGACCCTAAAGTAGTAGTTCATCATTTGGCTATTTACCTCGGAGCAAAACTAGTCAAACAAAAGCTAAGGAAGATGCACCCACAAATAGCCCTGCTCGTAAAGATTGAGCTACAAAAAATTTTGGATGTTGGCTTCATACGCCTGATCGACTATCCAGAATGGGTATCAAATCTTGTACCTATCTCAAAACCAAAAGGGGGCATCCGCATCTGCACTGATTTCAGAGACCTAAACAAAGCATGTCCTAAGGATGATTTTCCACTACCCAACATTGACATGATAGTGGATATGACGGCCGAACATGAGATGCTATCCCTAATGGATGGCTTCTCGGGGTATAATCAGATAATGATAGCAAAGGAAGACCAACATAAGATAGCCTTTACATGTCCTTGGGGTACTTACTGCTGGAATGTAATGCCATTTGGGTTGAAAAATGCAGGAGCTACATACCAAAGAGCCATGACATTGATCTTCCATAACATGATCCATAAAATAGTCGAAGACTATGTGGACGACATACTAGCTAAATCAAATAAGCGACGGGACCATGTAACAACTCTAAGTGCTATCTTTGACAGACTAGAACAATACAAGGTCAAACTCAACCCGAAGAAGTGTGTCTTTGGGGTACAATCAGGAAATTTGTTGGGATACATAGTTTCAATGAGAGGGATAGAAGTAGACCCTGAAAAGGTAAAAGCAATCCTTGAAATGGAAGCGCCAAGAACATTAAAACAACTAAGAGTATTACAAGGTAGACTCCAGTCCATCTGGAGATTCATAGCACAGCTAGCAGATAAGCAGATTGCCTATTCACACCTACTTCACAAGGGAGTAGCTTTCAGATGGGATGACAAATGCGAGCAAGAATTTAGTAAAATAAAAGAATATCTACTTACACCACCTATGTTGATGCCACCAATTATAGGGAAACCATTGATTTTGTATATCTCAACAACAACAACTGCCCTTGGGGCCCTTTTAGCACAGCAGGATGAAAAGGGAACCGAGCAAGCGATCTACTACATCAGCAGAACAATGGTGGGGCACGAGCTCAATTAAACATCAATAGAAAAGGCTTGTCTAGCACTGGTATTTGCAGCTCAGAAGTTCAGACACTACATGCTAGCTCATCAAATCAAGTTGATTGCCAAGATAGACCCTCTAAAATACCTATTGTCAAAAGAAACGCTTATAGGTAGAATGGCTAAGTGGGTAATGATATTGTCTGAGCACAATATCGAGTATGTAGAACGAAAATCCATAAAAGGAAAAGTCATTGCGGATCAGCTTACAGAAGCTCCCATCTACACAGAAAACTCACTCATATTAGAATTCCTAGATGAATCCCTTTTTAACCTTGGTGCATCCGACCACTGGAAATTATACTTTGATGGCTCCCACATGCAACATGGATCAGGAGCTGGTGTGTTCTTCATCACCCCACAAGGAGACTGTATACCTAGATCATATAAGCTAGCATTCCCCTGTACCAACAATATTGCAGAATATGAGGCCTTGACCATAGGCCTCAAGATTGCAGCACAAAGGCGAATCATGGCAATAAAGGTCTACGAGGACTCACAACTTATCATCAACCAAGTCAACGGTGAATACCAAACCAAGGATGATAAGCTCACACCATACAAGAAGGTGGTAGAAAGCTTGAAAGAGTCATTCATTGACATCACCTTTGAGCAGATACCAAGGAAAAACAACAGAGCAGTCGATGCAATGGCAATAATTGAATCCTTACTAGACATTCCTCGTAATGTCTTGAAACACAAATTCCTAGTAGAGTAGCTTCTTGTACCCACATTCGAGGTACCAGAGTTAGAATATGCCTGTGAACTCGCTAGTCCTGGTGATCTTCGGTATCATGACATATACACCTACCTAATGTTAGGAATCCTCCCAACTGACATCACCCCAAACCTAAAATGCACTTTTGTCAAAAGGTCTTCACGATTCGTCATCTTAGGGGAGACCCTCTTCCATAGAAGTATCGAGGTAACCTTGCTACGTTGTTTAAAACCTGAGGAGGTCACGACTGCTCTAACTGAGGTACACAATGGCACATGTGGGTCGCACTCGAGTGGTATGACCTTGGCTAAAAAGTTGCTGAGAACCGAGTACTATTGGTCGATGATGGAGAGAGAGGCACACAACTTTGTCAGAAAATGCCTACAATGCCAACATCATGGAGACCTCATTCATGCACCAACTCAAGAACTGCATCCCATTATTACACCTTGGCCCTTTTCATAGTGGGGGCTCGATCTCATTGGTAAAATCTCACCCACCTCATCCAATGGCCACAATTTCATTATCATTGCCACTAAATATTTCACAAAGTGGGTCGAAACAATTCCCATGACCTACATCACGGGAAAAAAATATCCAAGTTCATCCTGAACTACCTCATTTTTCGATACAGTGTTCCCCAATCAATTATCTCTGATAATCAGATGCCCTTCAAAAATTAGGATGTCCGTGATTTATGTGAAAAATTCAAAATCCAACATCGCTTTTCCACTCCATACTATCCACAAGGAAATGGCCAAGCAAAAGCTACAAATAAAACCATTCTGAAAATCCTTAAGAAAACAGTCAATGACTCTGGTCGTGAGTGGCATCTGCAGCTAAATCCTGCCTTATGGGCCTACCGCACCAACATTCGCATGCCAACAGGCGCCACCCCATTCTCTCTAGTCTATGGATCAGAAGCCATCCTCCCTATTGAGATCGAGCTCCCGTCACTAAGGATATCACTGGAAAACCTCATCACGGATGAAGAATGCAGGGTTACAAGACTGAATGAGGTGGAATTACTAGATGAAAGGCGCATGGATTCCCTAAATCTTCTACAAGTGTACCAAAATCACCTAAAAAGGAGCTACAATAAGAAGATTAGACAACACACTTTCCAAGTTGGTGACCTCGTGCTGAAAGAAAACCAAAAGAATGTGCCAAATTCGGATACAAATGAAAAGTTTGAGCCCAACTAGCTAGGACCCTTTGCTATCACTGCAAGTTACAAATCAGGGGCATATCAATTGTCGACACCAGAAGGCGAGCCCCTGTAGGAGCCCATGAATAGCTCTCACCTCAAAAAAATTTATGCCTAGGTCTTGCAAGGTATAGAACTAGAAAATACAAAAACAATCAGAAAAAGTCCTAAAAAAATGGTTACCTTGATGAAAACCTGGCAAACAGGTGGCTTGGTGACAACAAAAAAAATCAAAAAATGCAAAAATCCAAAAAAATCAGAAAAAGGATTAAAAAAAAATAGTAAAGAGAAAATATTCATCCTATGGTGAAAACCACTTCGTTGGCGCTTTGGACAAAGTACCTTGGTGAAAACCTGGAAAAATAGGCACCAAGTGTAAATAAAGCACCCCCCCATCTATCAGGATTTGCACGACTCACTCAATCCATCGCATCTCAAATCATCCATCCATACCATAGCCTGCGTTGGTGTCCATACCATATTCCACCATGGAACTACTTGACATTCTTAAGGTCAGTTTATCCTGCCTTTATTAAGGTAGTCTATCACACCACATTGGGGGCATGTTCCCACGAACATCGGATCGGATTTGTGTATATTCTCGTGATCTTCTTCAAAACCATCAAAAAATCCAAAAACATCCGAATCTTTCAAAAAATCCAAAAACATGTCAAAATATCAAAAAATCATCAAAAATTTCATCATTGAGTCTTGTCATTTTGTCACCTTGTTGAACTACGTCATCTCTGAGCTTGAACGTAGGCAAGGTTGATCTTTGATCATCCCCCGAGACAGTTAGGGTTAGTCCTTTAGCCATCCGTCGCAGTGGCAATCCATTTGCCCATCTAGTCTACATCTTAAGTCAGTCCTGTAAGCAATAAAATGGCAATCCATTTTCCCATCTATCTTTTCATTAAGTCAAGTTTGTCGTCAATCGAACTATCTGGTGTCTGCGTGTATAACCTAGGAAAGGCTAATCTATGGATCAGCTCTCGAGACCCCTAGGTCAGGTCTTTAAGTTAGTCTATTTGTCGTAAATCTCAAAAATACCAAAAACAACCTCAAAATATCGAAAAACCCAAAATGGTGCATCCTTTTCATCTCGCTTTCACCCATGATTGTCATCACTCAAAATAAATTCAGTCATCGCTTTCACCCTTTGGTAAGTCAGTCAGAAGCAAGTCTAGCAGGTTTGAAAGTAAACACTCTAATCGTCGAATTCTTGAAGGTCTAGATCAGTGAATCAACAAGTTGGTCAACTTGGAGTATCAATAGCTTATCACCCAATCGGTTCCATCAAAACCTTGATCACTACATGTCCTAGGATGAAGCTTTCCTATGATGGACATAAGCATCAGGTACCCCACAATAGTTTAGCCTTGGCTAGCGGTACAAAGAACATTAGCTTGTTTGTTTACTTTATCTTGGTCTTTTTGACTTATCTTATATTACGCTCATTCCAAGGACCTCTTGATGATGCCTAAACAAAATAGGTTTAGAGAGAAAGGAATGGGGCAACGATCATTATATTTTTATCTGTTGTTCTTGGTGGATATTCTTGTAAAATAACTTCGTCATGGATACTTTGTTGGTTTGTGGAGAGAATGTTCTAGATACCTTGTTGACCACATAAGAAAGCTTGCTTCCCTATGTTTTGGCCCGAGATGTTTAGAATATCTGAGCTACATTCTGAATAAGGTTATGTTTGTCAAGTATGAACAAGAGTACTCCTATTTGTTTGACGATTCAAAGTCCATCACACTAGGCACAACGCCATCCTGGTCCTTTATACCTTGATGCATCGTACCTATGTGTGTTATCAAACATAAAGTAATTGGCCCTTTGAAAATCCTGACTCCTGGTAAGCAATACATCATCATCATCGGTAATAATGTGAACTTGTGTGGATCCTCCTTCCATCCATCTTATTCTTCTATATTTACTAACATTTCTATCTAAAATTGGTGTGTTGTATCAAAATATACACGAGGCTACCCATGGTTGATGATTGTATCTACATCATCAAGGTTTTCTACATCAAAGAATTATCTTTCGTCCTCTGATCAATAGAACCACTCCTCTCGCATTTTATCGTGATCTCAATCGGAAAATTATACATTTTCACTCGATCTCTCGAGGGGCAGTATACCAGCGTAATCCTTTTGATGGGGCAACAATGGGGCATCTGAAAAATTGAGAAATTTTGAACTTTGATCACAACATTTTATTCTTTGAATCAATGCAAGGAGTACATTGCTTCAAAGAGGGGCAAAATGTACACATGAAAAATGTACAATTCAGTTCAGCACACTTGATCCTGATTACTAACAACATTTCCTCTAGAATCATACTCTCATATTTTCATCATATTATGTCTCTTAATTTAACAAATCATTGTTTATTTGATTAAGTCTTTCTCCTCCATTGATTAAATTAATCAAATTAACCCCATGTTTCTATTTAATTAAATAAATCATTTTTATTTAATTAAAATTCTCTAAAGTCACCTTATTAAATTAAATAAATTAAACCTTATTTGATTTAATCTAATATATTCCTCACTAGTTAAATAAATCAAATCATTTATTTAATTAATCCCTTCTTCTCAATTTGATTTAAATCAATTCATAAATTTAAGTCTAAATTGTCACATCATCTAATTCTTCATTAAATTAATCAAAACATGATTAAGTTAATCCCTCTCATTAAAATCCTCTAGAGAATGCAAGTTGCACAAATAAATCAATTTAATTGATTTATTAATTCATCTATTTTTCCTCACATGTCATAAAAGAGGAATATTCTCTCAAATTTGAATTGAAATTCAAATGAGCTTGGTCCTTCCAGCAAGGCATTTAATGCCTCTTACATGTCCTTAGCCTTGAGCCAAGTGACATTAACTCCATTTCCCTTCCCTCTAAACTTGCCAACTTTCAAATTCAAATTTGAATCTCATTGCATTTATCATGCACATTGATCAAAATGTGCTCATTCCTCAACCATTCACATCTTGACAAGTGGCACTTGGCCATTGGATGTTGAATGATCCCACATTTCTCAATTTCACTTTTCTTCCAATTTAAAAATCTATAAATGAGAGACTCTTCCTCTCATTTGAGCATCCACAATTTGAGTAGAATTATTATACTCATTTTCATCCTCAACATTGTCCATTCCATCAAGTTCTTAGCTAGGTTATGCAAGTTTTTCATCATGGAGCTTGATTGAATCTTCATCAAAGTGGATCACTCATCAAATCATCAACAATCACACAAAGGAGTTTGGAAAGGGCCATTTCTTACACACAAATTTGGCACCAATTCCCCCATGGGATTGATAGTTGTTCATTAAAATAGGATTTATTTACTTTCATTTGCATTGTTCTTCATTTTTCTTCCAATATTAATTTTTCAATCTAATTTCATGGGGAATCCTTCTTCTTACTTGCATTTGAATCTAACATTGTGTTTGTTTCTCATGTTTATGCAGGTATAAAGGATTGGGGTTCACAATGACAATAGTTTCCAACATTACCATTAGTGTTGACATCAATGACAACAACTGCCAACAATATTCATGATGGCTAAAGATAAGGCTCCTAAAATGGATGAGTAGTATTGTTAATTTATAAAGAATTTTAGGATATTTTGGAGATGACCTCAATAAGGTCTATAGTAAATAATTTCATTCCAAATCATTTCAAATATAATTAAAAAAGGAAACGTTAAGTTCTTACCTAAATTTTGCAATCCTAAATAAATTTACAATCAGTGACCAATCACTTTGAATGTGTTCTAAAAAAATATTTAAAATTATTTAGCTTTCAATCTCTACACTTGGCTCCCTGACTTGTCCATCTTGAGTAGATAGGCTTTATTAAATCTAGATTTATTATAAATATTATTGATATTTTTAACTGAATGGATTTGGTGCACTATTCTTAGCAACTTGTCTTTTTTATTGAGATTGACTTTGTGAAATATTATACTCACATTGAATGGCCATATATTCTCACCATGGTCTAAGAATTTTGTTTTGGGCCTCATTTCACATAGTCTATGGGTGATATTTATTTTTTGATGCTTTATCTTGCATCAAAATTTATTTCCACAAATCATTTCCTTTTGTCATTCACAAGTCCATTCATCAAGGGCTTCGTTTAACCCCAACACTTTATGTTCTTCCTACTTAAGGATTTTGCTACCTCCTATCTCATGTAGTGTCTAAATCCTTTTTCAATGGGATAACTCTTCCTAGTTCTAATCAACAACTAGTTAATGTTTATTTTGTAATGACTATTCCTTACTATAATTATGAAATAAAATGATGTCACTTAATCCATTGTTTTGTTAGGAATCTTCTACTAGGATCTTAGGTCAATTATCCAATAGAAAAATACTTAGTGTTTTAAATAATCCTACCTTCCCAAGCCGAATTTCCTTCATTATTTTTGCTAGAAATAGATAGATCATGAGTATTTTTTTTTACTTTTGAAGCATTCCCTTTGGTTTTTAGGACTCACCCTCCACACTTTAACAAGAAATCATTACTAGATTTAAAAAGAGGTGAACTATTTGATTGCTAGGTTTTCTCTAGTAGATAAATTCTAAATTTTCTCAAATGTTTTTTTAATCATGCATTTGTATTAGTCTTCTTAGTGGGTTCCTTCTAAGACTTCATACTTGTGAATTCAAAAATATCTCATTTTTTTCTTGTAGGCTACTAGTAAATAAACTGGTAGTTTCAATTATGTCACCTTGGATTTATGTTGCTTGCCTCACAAGTCAAGAGGCTTAGGCTTGTTATCCATCCATAGACAAGACATTTCCTTATGTGCTAAATGGATCATCAAATTTCTTGATGGTAACGAATCCTAGAAATTTCTAGTCAATAATTCTATTAATTTTGATCATCCTTTTGAGAATCTCGGTTTGAAGGCTCAAGAATTTTCCACTCTTCCCACTCTATGAGAAAAATATATAAATTTAGGGTAATTTTATAATCAAAAGCATGTGGAAAGCATGAGAAACTATCAATCCTTGGCTCTTTTGGGTGCAAAATAAATTCTGCAATGACGCTTATGTCAATCATTAATCTATTTTGTGTTATTTGACTCTCTTGTCAAGATTTTTCTTTAGCCAAATTGTCGTGGATTCATGACTTGAAGTTCTTTAAGGGAGCATCCATGTTTCACCAAAATTTCTTAATAAATCCACCAAGCATTTTCTCACTTTACTTGGGCTCATATTGAAATTCAAGGTTTCTACTTAATAGTATGAGAACTTTCAATTTTCAATAGACATTATACCTTCCAATATGCTTCATAAAATTAGGGCTAGTTCTCGTATGCCTTTGTGGAAGGATTGTAAATGGTACCCTATACAAAATTAAAAATTACAAGCCTAGTATAGACTATTTTTGGTTTTCCCCCTATCTTCCTATGGTGGATTAACTATATCTTATGTGTCAATTTTAGTCCTCTACTAGGACTTGGCTTCAGCAATCCCAATATATTTTTCAATGGCCTTAGACACTAAATTGGCTCATTTTTTCTAGTGCATTCTTTACCAAGTAATTTTGTTTAGTGGTTCTTTTTCTTATATAGGAATTTCTATTCTTTTTTGTCCATTATTTAGATAAATTTAATACTTCATGTACCTCACTTTTTGTCCTAAAGTGTAGGAGGCATTGAATTGAAATTATGATTTCTTCAATTCATTCAAACTAGCACTTTTTTTTTGGCATAAGGCTCTTCTTGGAGATTAGCCTCATCTCTAACACAATTATAGATAGATTTTCTATACTTTCAAGATGGAAATTTTCATAAGTATTTGGAAATATTAAAATAATGATCTTTTCTCTAGTTGATACTCACTATTATTTGTATTTTAAATGCATGATTTACTCTGTAACTATGGGTAAATTTCTAGGTTTGTCTTAAATCTAAAATGAGAAATAAAACCCTAGCATAACTATGAAGCACGAAGGAGGAAACAAAACAAAACAAGGAAAAATATTACCAAAGCTCTGTTGGCATATGGTCAATGCTCCCCTCGGGATTCGTGACATGGACTAACTGCCTCCCATGGATCTGTTAACTCTGGAAGTTGTATCAGGCATTAACAAGGCGATATTTTGGTACAACAACAACTGTGGGCCAACAATTGGTATCAGAGCCAAAGGTGTCGGGTTCGAATCCCCTCGGGTAACGCTGAGGGGGAGTTTGTTGGCAGATGGTCGATTCTCCCCTTGGTATTCATGACATGGACTAACCACCTCCCGTGGATCCATTAACTCTGGCAATTGTATCAGGCACTAATAGGTCGATCTTTTGGTGCAACGAAAACTATGGGCCAACAAGCTCCTCAAAACCTCCATGATTTACCTCCATAGCCCTTCTCCATTTTCTACAAGTATGTTGTTTGCCTTCAGATTTTGTGAGAAAATATTGAAGGATTCCATGAAAATGATAGTGAAAACAGAAGCCTACATGTAATAGAAAAGCTTGCAAAATGACAAGAAGTATGAAAGTATGCCAAAATACTGAGAGATGCAAGATGAAGTCTAGATGTGCAAGATGTAAATGTCAAGCAATTGAGAGATGTCAAAATGAGGTTGAAATTGTCACTTTATATAAATGTGAAATTTGAATGGATGGACAAGATTGAAAGATGGAAGATGCCCTAAGATCAATGGCCATAAATGCATGTGACAGTTAGCAATTAGGGTTAGGGAAACACTAGGGTGAAATTTGAAATGAAGGGTTGAGATTTGATTTTAGAAAAATCAAATCAATGGTGGAGAATGCATGTGACAAGAAGATGTGGCACAAAAAAAGAGGAAAGTGGAGAATTAAAATAGAAATTTAAAATTAATTCCCACAAGAGGTGATGTGGACCTTTTAAATTAAAAATTAATTTAATTCAAAAGTGGTGGGACCATGTGACAGTAAATAATAATTTAAAATTATTTACTTGGGAAGAGGGAAATTTAAATAAATGATTCTATTTAAATTTGGAGGAAAAGTAAATAGGACAATTAAATAATTAATTCTAATTATTTAATTATGGAGGAAGGTAACCAAGAATTAAATAAATTATGGAAAATTTATTTAATTATGAGAAGACATTAGAATTAGAGACGTATTTAAATAAATAAATAAAGTTTATTTATTTAAATAATCAAAAGGAAATAATGGACTAATTAAATAAATTAAATTATTTATTTAATTAAAGAGCAAATAAGGAATTAGTGGTGTATTTAAATAAAATAAAATATGATTTATTTATTTAAATAGTTAGGAGGAATAAATGATGTGAATTAATTAAAAGAAGTATGGAAAAATTTGAGTTCAGAGGTCTAGGTCAATTTTATGTGTCTACATTTTCCCCCTCTTTTTCATAATGCAGTTTATTGTGTTATGGAAAAGAAAATAAGTCAAAAATACGCCCTAGCGCAGGTATGGAGTGCCTATGCTCCCTCAGGAAAATTTGTGAATTTTGGCTTGGGGCCAGAATTTTTTTGAAAGTATCTCGATAAGTCAATTTGATGACTAGAAAATCAATGGTGCAATTGGTTTCGAAATCGAACAAAGTTAAGGCAATCCAAAGGTCAGTCAAAGTGGGTCAAATGAGCCTCCTGTAATAACCCTAATTTTCAACCTATAAATAGGTTTGAAAAGTTAAAGGACATGTCATTTTCACTTTTTCTTTTAGAAATTTGGAGAGCTCAAAGCAAGGAGAAGTTGTAGAACAATGGTGATTCCAGTGACAGAGCATTTATTAGGGTTTTAGGGTAGGGAACCGAATGCATTGAAATGCATATGCATTCGTGTAAACCGCATTTGTGATTGTGTTGCACGCTTTTGATGCGTCACAACGCAAACATGAGGGATAGGGTAGCTCTAGGTATAAAATGATGCAAGTGCCAAGGTGTGAGATGCAAACACCAAAATGCAATGCAATTGCTAAGTCAAGCAATGCAATTTCCATATTGTGATGCATATGCTAGACCACATAGCACAAATGTTATAAAATGACACAATTGACTTGTGGAATGACACAAGCGCTATGGAGTGTCGAAAATATCACGTCAAATGATGCAATTGTTGAGACACGATGCATGTGACTTGGCACGACACATTTGACTTTGACTAGGGTTGACTTAGTTTAGACTCAATTTTCTTATGTTCTTTTGAGTAGATAGATGGTAATGATGCTTTACAATGATGTTCAATATGTGCTAACTCTTGTTTTTGTATGTGTAGAAATGGCTAGTACCCATTTATATGCATGAGTTCAGGCCTACAACTTATGCTTTTAGAGATCAGTTTTGAGATAGTGAGCGAAGATGATTGATGTGGCTAGGTCTATATCATGTTATCTATATGCCCATTATTCAGGTAAATAGGGGACTCTTGAAATGCACTATGTGAGAGGTGGCATTCAGAGAACTGTTCTTTTCATATGTCGATAGGAGAGGCCACCATCACTTTGGAGGACATCTATGGGATACTATAAATCTCGATCCAAGGAGAGCGAGTGGTGTATGATCCCCACAAAGGATGCTAGGCCATCACAAAGTACTATGAGGTTGTGGATGATATAGGGTTAGGCATTCAGGGTTATGAGATTAGATAGGAATTTTTGGTAGAGCACTATGCTCGATGGGATGCCATGTTATTCAATCTGATTGTTAGAGTCCTTATTCTTGATCATTGAGGACACGAATTTCCTATTGGATGGGGCAATGTGTTAGTCATGATGCAACGCAGCAGGATATTATTTTCCTGGGGACCATGTTTACATGGTATGCTCTATCACCAGTTACATGAGGTGGCTTATCAGGAGGGTCATAGTATTAGTTTTGGGACTACTTTACTAATGATCTAGGCTTGGGAGGACATTCTCGTCTTCGGTCCACCGATTCAGATTCAACAGCTTGGTGATGGGATGTCATATGTTTATTTTTATGTTGGCTCTATGACATAGACCCAAGCAGGGGACATAGGGTACTACCACCACAAGAATGATACGCTGATGGGGTTTGTTTTGAGATCATAAGAGATTTTCATGAGTGGTCGAGGGAGCATGAGCATTTGAAATTTTATCGGTAGTTCAGATACTTGATTGGATGGACAGTCCAATCTTAGCACATTATTAAGATGTACTTGCCCCAATGGGTGCTTTTCCAGTTCGAAGAGCAGCAGGGTGTTCCTGTGAGGAAAGAGAGTATGCAAGATCATCTTGAGAGACAATGTGGGGACCACTCATAGCAGTTCCTTTAGAAGAGAAGCATATTGATGGACTAGTTGCATAGTAGTGGGGATGGAGTGGTGTCCGACAGATGCAAGGACCATGGAAAATTATGATGCCTTGTGAGAGGTACACAGGCCTATACCTATTACAGATCCATATGGGCTAGCGTTGATTGGTCAATGATTAGTGATACCACAGGTGCACAGGGGGGGATGGGGAGGGAGATATTGTGGGAAGGGTAGAGATAGAGGGTAGGGGGATGGTGGGAGGGTTGGAGAAGATGGGGGAGGTGATGATGGAGGGGATGGCTAGGGTGGTAGGAGGAGGAGAGGAGTAGATGGTGGCAGGAGTCAGCCTAGGAGAGTTTGACAGCGGGTAGGTGGAGTGCCACTGTCATCGATCTAGGAGGAGATTGAGGAGGGGGAGAGGGAGGAGGATGTTAGACAAGAGAAAAGGAGGAGGTAGAGATTAGGCTAGAGGGGGAGATTAGACAAGAGGAGGATGTGTTTGTAGAACATCAAGCCCTAGACATTGGCAGGGAGGAGACATTTGGTGATGATGAGGATGTGGACATCGAGGGTGAGGATGATATTGATGAGGTAGAGGTTAGGCCAGAGGGGGAGATTAGACAGGAGGAGGATGTGTTTGTAGAACATCAGGCCCTAGACATTGGTAGGGAGGAGACATTTGGTGATGATGAGGATGTGGACATCGGGGGTGAGGATGATATTGATGAGGTAGAGAGACGTCTCTAGGAGTAGATGATAGAGGGAGAGGAGGAGGGGGATAGGCCACCACCCTTACCACTAGATGCCACAGTGTACCAAAGGTTGGTAGACATCGAAAGCTGATTAGATGTCGCCTTGTCTCAAAACAAGGCACTAGCAGCAGAGCTAGAGGTGGTGCGGGTGGAGAGAGACGAGGTTGTGATCTGATGGTAGGAGGAAAAGAGTTGGGTTATAGAGTCTGCCCAATTATGTTCACCGCCATCAAGAGACATGGCCAGAGATTTGGCAAGGTTAAGCGAGAGCTGGGGTAGATACAAAGTGTTACATATGAGTAGGTAGTGCCAGCAGAGAGACGGGATCTTGGGTTGTCCAAAGCTTAAAGTAGGAGAGGGAGGGGCAGTAGGACTCACAATAACAGTCAGAATCACACTAGTGTAGGTGGGTCGACATCCTTAGGGAAGTCCTCAGGACATAGGTCACATCATAGCCATCGAAACTCATTCGGTCATAGGTCTATTCATAGCCATGGGTCAGTGTCATTAGGACATCAGTCTCAACACAGCCAACCTCCAGTGATCGATCCATCTTCACAGAGTCAGGCCACATTGTCAGTACATGTTACAGCTGAGCTCATGAGCAAGCACCAGTCACCTCACTCCTCACCATGATGGGACAAAGAGGGGACAACCTAGGGCATGTATTATTTTATTGTTATGTTGAGACATTTATATTGACTTTCAAGCTTGTGACCTCTATTTTTGGGATTCCACGAGACTCTATCTTGTGACAAAAAAAAATGAGATATATATATGATGTGATTTTGATGCAAACTACATGCTTTGTGCTATGTTGTTATTCATTATGATGTTATTATGTGATGTGATGTGATGGGACTTATGTGATGATGTGATGATGCATTTTATGATGGTTACCTTATGATTATGATCCTATGTTTATATGATGATGATGATGATGATTCTATATGATGAGATGTATGACTGGACTAATGGATGCCATGTGTATGATTGTGAATGCATTTATGGATGTCTTATGGATGTATGATGTATGATGTTCTTATGTTATGATCCTATATGTATGCATTGATGACATGGATGGTTATGATGTTTATATGTTATGTGAATGATGTTTTGGTGTATGCAAAGATGGATGGATGTATACGATAAAATTATATGTCATGTGAATGCAATATGAATGTAAATTCTATTAATTATGTGAATGGATTAAGAAAATGTGGAATGTGCTAATGCAATGTCTATATGATCATGTATGGAATTATGTTTTTGTATATCATAGGATATCATCAAGGGACAATAGAAGAGAGGAGACGAAATAGAGGTGGATGTTAGTGTGGAGAAAGAAATTCATGTTAGTTTGGAAAAAGAATCCTTCAATATTTTCTAGAGTACTAACTGGTGTTACTCTAATCATCATTGGGTAGATTGTCGTAATGGCCAACAAACAATATGATATGACATAGAACAATAGTGTGCAAGGTCAAACCATATCATAGGATAATAAATCATAGACAAGGATGATCATGACTCAGATGAGGAACCCAATTGCACCTAGTCATTTTCTCATAACCAACTACAAAAAGAAAAGACTAGTCATGAAATATTGTTGCTCCTCTAAATCCTGATGTTAGGACATCCTCGAGGAACTAGCCACATGATAGACATAAAAGACAAAACGATCATCATACTACGTCGTTGCTCATCTAAATCCTAATGTTAGGACATCCTTGAGGAACTAGCAGTAGGATGATCAGAAAAGACAAGGACAATCATCATGATACATTGTGGCTCCTCTAATGCAAGGAACTGGTAGAATGATGAAAATCAAAAGATAGATAGTATTTTCCAAGTGTTTTCCAGGTGTTTTTCCAATGTTCAAAGGTCAAGTGTTTTGATCTCAAGATGCCAGGTTTGATGAGGTCTAGGTTGTCAAATGTCAGATGATTTCGGATTCAGGAAGGACACATCCTAAATGATTTTGATGTCAAGAGGATCGATTCTCGAATATCAGGAGAATCCCTCAAAATGCCAATTGATAATGTTGATGCCTGGGAAGGACACGTCCTAAAGCATAAATGAATGACAAGAGTTATTCTTCAAAAGGACCCATCCAAAGAATGACCAAGATTTTGATAGGTTGACTTGTTTTGGTAGAGTTTGACTAGATGACTGGATGACTTATTTGACCACATGCCACTATCGACATGCTAATTTGATTAAAATTTCGATTGAGGTGATTCTTTAATTTTCTTGTAAGATTGTTTGTCTTAGGATTGATTAAGAGTTTGCTTGTCTTGAAGATATTTCATGTGTGTGAAAGTGCAGTGTCATGTACCATAATGGAATGACCTGGTGTGGCCTAGGGGGTTCATCGATTGATTGTCTTGCCTACATCATTCACTTAGAGACCTCCTAGTTCAACACAACCAATGAATTTCTCTGAATGAAAGAAGATTGATTCATGATTTTATTTCACATGATAAACCTAGAGATACAAACCTAATGTCTTGGGGGCCCATTTAGGATGTGTCGTGCCTACTGATGGAACCCATTAAAAAATTCTTCGTTCCATCCTGGAAAATTGTGAAAGGTCTGTCTTGGTCCTTTATGACTGATTTAAGGTCATGTCCTCATCACTGTGATAGGGTTTTATTATAATAAAACTTCCCAAAATTGGCCTGTAAGTCAAATCAACCCTTGGTTGTTTTAAAATTATATTCACTTGTTATCCTCATTCCTGGTCACTTGTGCCATCACAGTCATTGTTTTACCAGCCCCTGAGCTTAGGTTTGTCGGTCTCATGGATCCTTTTGAATGTCAAAATTTTCCTATGCTCGAAGGCTTAATCTTAAAATTTTAAATCCTTAGCCTTTGTTATGGGTCAGTATCCCATTCACCTAGGGATGTCCCCTTTTTATGAATGAATTTTGCAGCATGTGCATAATTCAAGTTTCATATTGACCGTCTGATTGAAGGAATCAATCTCAGTTGTTCCTCACATGCCCGTGCTGGTTTATTGCTAATTATTTTATTCACACAAGTTGGCGGGCCTCGACCATGTGTCTCATATAATGGTGGACACAGTCCCCTTGGTAAATATGACTGGCACTTTTTATAGAAAATCGATGGCTAATTGATGGAAGACGTGGCCATATCTGCACCATTCTCTATGAGCCTGTCTTATTTTATTTCATATTATTTTAAAGGCTCGGGCTAGCAGGTGATGACAACGTAGTGCTACTTTATGATGGGGCTTGAATACTCACAAGGCAGTGGTTGTTTTTCGAGGCTCAATCAACGGTAAATAGCACAACATGTGTTCTTATCAAGGCCTTTCCTTGTGCCCCCGTCCATCTATAGTAGCAAGAAGCGATAGTCATATGGGCTAGCAGGTAGTGTGACACCTGGTAGTTTGTGGGGCCTGATGGGTCTTTGAAGATGAAAGATTATTGTGTGGGGGATGAACATGAGGCTGATGGAAGGTGACATGGTTTAATCTTGGCCACTCCTCACCATACCATGTGGGTCATGTCTATGTCCTTTTTCTTTTGATGCGCAAGCGGGCAAGTGCCATGTAGACTTTCTGAAAGGCTTTTGTTGGGTTCTAAATAATTTGGAATACTTCCAAATTCAGTGAAAAAGATACTATTTCTAAACTACACTATTTTCAAATTTGTTCTTTAAGGCACATGCTTGATATTTCGGTCGTCAATCATGGCAGCCATTGATACATGTGGAAAAGGTGAAAACAAAGCATGGCAGTGTATGAACCGATATTTTTAGATCGGATCAAGATCAATCCTCATTATTTTTGACAAGGAGAAATACAAGTGAAATAATTCCTACGGGTGAGTGGGTAATTATGGCAAGAAATTTTTAATTGATGCAAAGTACAGAGTAGATTTTTATCTACTCTAAGTTTTTCTAATTTACAGGATCATTAAAAGCACAATTAAAACTTATTTTTATATGATTGCATAGTAATCTGCCTGTTGATTTATCTTTTAAATCATGATCAATGGTTAAGATTAAAAGGATCAAGGCAGACTATTTTTAGCTCACATGCACAAGCTTTCTTTGAAGAATTAATAGTTGGCACACTTGCATGGCTCGTTATAGGAAGGATTGATTTCCATATTTATCATTCAAAAATCTCATTGAATTTGAGTCTGTGAACAGAATTGGTAGATATTTTCTAGGAGGATGAATAAGTCTGAAGAGTTTTTTAGGACAGTTTGAAGGTCTAGGAGATTAAGTTTGCTCGAGTCTGAAGAGAATGTTCATGAGGATGAAGTTGATATGCAAGGAGATCCTGATACACCAAATAATAGAAGAGGACACAAAATTTTAGAATTATGGTGTGAGGAGCAACTACTGCTTGAGGAATTGAATTGTTTCAGAAGAATTGGTCAAGTTCAGAGGGAGGGAGTTGGTGGAGTATGAAAAGAAGACAAATAAAAGGTGCAAGTATTGTAAGGCTTATCCAGGAAGACTTAATTATTCTAGTAATTTTTCTAACAACCCTCTAGATAATGAGGGTGACACTAACTCAGAGGGTGATTATTATCTCCTCTCCCTAGTACCATCTGCTGATTTTGACAAGGTGGTGGTAACGGTTCCTCTAGTTCCACCATGAGAAAGGAATGGGCTAGCATCCTCTGAGGCTGATGACTCAAAGTGATGACTATGTCCCATTTCTATTTTTGATGACACCATGGCCCTTTTTTCAAGATTGTCCTATTTAACACTCATGCGATTTCTTATTTATAGTGCTGATGTGGAAATATTTCAGGCTAGTGTATAGGAGAGGTGCCAGACTTCCTAGCACTCAGTTATATGCATGTTTTTTCTAGGGCTGCTAGTGGAGAATCTTCTTTGGTCGGCGAGGAGGGGGATGCTACTGCTACAACTAAATTTTCCTTTCCTTTTGATGAGAAATCATGTCTACATTCAGGGGATGTGGAATACAGTCTTTTACTCTTCTATTTTCCTCAATGATTGCATGTAACCAACTAGAGACATATCAAATTATGTTGCAAATGATCTTGAAATGAAATGAAATGAAATGTAAGTGTAATTGAGCCTAATTCTTGTTGCTCCCTTATTCTATAAAAGGGATTTTTGGCTCATTACAGGTGTCAGACTTTTAAATTTTAATAGGGTTTCTGGGTAAATGCTAAGCTCAAGAAAGGAATTTCGAATAGAATATGGATAAGTAGGCTAGTAGATTGTATTGGGAATGAAATCCTATATGTAACAATCTTAAATTGGTTTTATATAAACTACTGATATAGAAACGTATCTTTATTTGGAAACAAATACTCTCCTATGCATATTTCTCATTAGTTGTAAATGAAAATACTAATGGTGTTGTAATTTATCTTCAAATGGTTATGTTTCAATGTATGAGTTTTTTCTCAGCTTTAAATCAAAGAGTTGATTGAAATGCTTGAATAGGGTGTAGACTTTTGTATGAAATGGCTTAAGATTGGTAAGAAGTGAGTGTTTCTTTTGGACACTATGAGTTTTCATAAATTGCAAAGAAATATAAAAATAGTTCATCTATATCTAAATTTTAGTATTTCATGTATTACAGGTTCTTATATATTTGACTTTGTTGCTCCAATTGATGAGACACTGGTCAATTTATTAGAAAATCTTGCACCAAAATGAGTATCATACCAACCATGAATTTAAAATAAGAACAATATTCATTTAAAATCCTTTTCAAAGAATAATGTGGATTGGAGGTATCTTTGATTCGTAGCAAGTAAGTAGTCACTCACTTAAATGATCTACCAAATCATCAATGGGGTAGAGCTTATTTGCATTAACTAGGAATCAATTTGTGTATAAATATGTTACTTGTATACATTTCATGAAAATATATTTGGGATTACCCTCCCTGGTCTAACAGAGCCTAAAGTGAAGGAGTAAGGATCACAAAATCCTAAGCTCGTTGTGTTGGCCTCTAACCTTACAGTTTCTTCATTATAAGAGCTAGATTTTTTTTAGAGAATTGTTGGGTTATGCTGGAAAAATCACCAGCACCTACATAGAAAATGCGTAGAGACAACATAGTTCAACTATGACAAAGATTGGTTGTCATGACTGACACAAATGATGTGGACTTTGACTCTATTTTTGAGATTTTTGAGGTTTTTCAAATGTTTTTGTGGTTTCTTTAAGACATTTTTCAATTTTTAGGTCTTTTTTGAAGACATTTTTATGATTTTTAGGTCTTTTTCATAACTTTTTATGAATTATTTAGGACATCTTAGGAATGTCAAGACAATGTGTGATACCCACTACATTCAGGTGATAAAGGTCTTTCCCCCAGGAAGGTCGAGGACTATCCAAGCATAATGAAATGGAAAGGGGCATACATGGGATGAAAGGCATGGGATATGCAATGCTTGATGTAAACCAATGCCAGCCATGGATGTAAATGATAGGACTTATGAAAATTATTGTGAAGGTGCTGAAATATTGGGTATGTATTGTGGATGAAGGTAGATGGAATGATAGTAGATGGCGAAGTGAAGCCCAACCACGCATGGCACCTATTTTCCAAGTTTTTACCATGGTAATTATCCAAAGTGTCTGTTTACCAGGTTTTCACTATTGGAAGAATTTATTTCTCTTTATTATTTTTGTCATTTTTTATTTTTATTTTTTATTTTTTCATGTCAGCAAGATGCCTATTTGCTAGGTTTTCATCAAGGTGATGATTTTTTTGTATTTTTAAGGTTTTTAGCCAAGCTCTCTAATGCTATGTATAGAACTTGCGTAGATGTAGAATTTTGATAGGATCTATCAATTGTTCTCCATCTGGCATAGCCAACTGATAAGCACCAAAACTAAATGTGGTAGTAATGATGTAAGGCCCCAGCCAATTGGGTTTGAACTTGCCAGGTTTCTCTCGATCAACTTGATTCCTCAGATTATGCATTAGGACCAAATTGCCAATTTCAAACTTTTGGACCATTACTCTTTTGTTATAGCTTGTGCAAAGGTGCTTTTGATATGCCTATAAGTGATTCAAGGCATTTTTTCTTCATTCTTGCAACTTTTCCAGCTCATGCAGGTGAGACTATATGTACTCTTCGTCATCAATCAATCCCTTCAAGGAGACTTGGAGAGAAGGAATTTCAACCTCGATGGGAAATATAGCTTTAGATCCATAGACCAAGGAAAATGGGGTGGCTCCAGTGGGTGTGTGGATGTTGGTGAGGTAGGTCCACAAGGCAGGATTGAGTTATAGATGCCAATGATGGCCAGCATCATTAATGGTCTTCTTAAGAATTTGAAGAATTGTTTTATTAGATGCCTTGGCTTGACCGTTTCCTTGCGGATAGTATGGCATGGAAAAATGGTGTTGAATGTGGAATTGTTCACAAAGCTCATGGATGTCTTGATTTTTGAATGGAAGACCATTGTCTATGATGATGGATTGTGGAACACCATACCAGTAGATAATGTAATTAAGGATAAACTTGGAAATCTGCTTATCTATGATATATGTGAGGGGGATGACTTCAATCCACTTAGTGAAATACTTAGTGACATTGGCAATGAATTTATGGCCATTAGAGGAAGAGGCACAAATTTTTCCCATGAGGTTGAGTCCCCATTGTGCGAAGGGTCAAGGAGAAGTGATGAGTCTAAGCTCATGTGTGGGTACATGAATTAGATCATTGTGCACCTAACATTTCAAACATGTTCTAACAAACTAAAGATCATCCTTTTCCATTGTCAATCAGTAATACCCAAGTCTCGTAACTTTCCTATCTAAGGTCAAGTGACTAGAATGAGATCCATATATACCCTCACGTACCTCATGTAAGGTTGTTTGGGCTTCATCAATGTTGAGGCAACCAAGAAGGGTGTTGTCAAAGTTGTGGTAGTATAAGGTGTCATTGATGATGGTATATCAGGCAACTTTACAGATGAAGGATTTTCGTTGGTTGTTGGATAGGTTTGGTGGGAGGGTCTGGGACTTGAGATAGTCGTAGATTTCTTGATACCAAGGTGAACTGGGACCAAAAAGTTCACAAACCATTTCTGACTCTGGAATATCATATGCAAGAACCAACAGTTTCTCTAGTAAGAACTCAAATTGTGGGACGTTGTTGGGAATATCTAACTAAGATCCAATTGTTTCCATCATGTCCATTACCTTGTTTTTTGCACTAGGAATCTATTCAAAAGAGATTTGGTGGAAGTATGAGTGAAATAGATATCAATCATGCATTTATAGGGCATAAAATTTTCATCCTTTGTGTCATACTCATCCATAACCTAGTTGATGACCAATTGAGAATCTCCAAAAACTTGAAGTGTCTTGATTTTCCATTTTATATCCATTCAGAGTCTTGTGACAAGTGCCTCACATTCTGCAATGTTATTGGTACAAGGAAAGGCAATTTGAAATACCTTAGGAATGGAGTCCCCTTGCGGTGTGATGAACATGATACTGCTCCTAAGCCATGACCAGTATGAAACCCATCAAAATAAAGCCTCTAAGGTGATGTAGGTTCTCCATGAAAGATATAATCATCTAGGAAGTCAGCTATCAATGGATGAGTGCCTTGCATAGGTGCATTTGTGGGTTGATTGGCTATTACCTATCCTTTTTTTTCCTTGCATTCAACGTATTGTATGCCATATTCACTTAATATCATAACCCATTTTGCTAACCGACCTATCAATGTTGCCCGAGTTAGAAGATAATTCAAAGGATCAATCTTTGCTACCAATTGTGTTTCATGTTTCAACATGTAATATCTTAATTTTTGAGTTGCAAAGACAACTACAAGACATGTACATTTAATGGATGTGTAGTTCAGTTCATATCCAACCAATGTGTGACTAATGTCATATATAGCTCTTTCTTTCTCCTCATAGTCATTATGTGCCAGCCATGCCCCCAATGCCGAAGTGGTTATAGATACATAGACGATCAAAGATTTTCCCTCAATTGGAGGCATTAGGAAAGGTGGTGATAATATATAGTATTTGATATATTGGAAGGTTGCTTGACACTTGTCATTCCACACAAAGGGGATTCTCTTGCACAATAGGTATTGAAACGGTTGGCATTTTTCTGCTAGTTGTGCAGTGAAGCATCAGATAGACTATAATCTGCCCTATAATGTCCTTAGCTCACTGATTCCTTTTGGCGAAGGCATGCCTAATATTGCTTTCAAATTGGTGGGATCAAATTCAATGCCTCATTGAGAAACTATGTAGCCCAAAAGTTTTCTTGAAGTCACCCCAAAAACACATTTCTTCGGGTTCAAATGGACCTTTTATTCTTCTAGCCTCTTAAAGATTTTATCCAAGAATTTGAGATGATCCTTGCATGTCAAATATTTTTCCAAGAGGTCATCCACATAGTCTTCCATTAGTGTGTGCATGAGGTCATGAAATATAGTTTTCATGGCTTGTTGATAAGTGGTGCCTGCATTCTTCAAACCAAAAGGCATGACGTTTCAGTAGTATGTTCCCCAAGGACAAGTGAACATTGTTTTTTGTTGGTCTTCATGGGCAATCCGGATTTGATTGTAGCCTAATAAACTATCCATAAGGAACAACATCTTGTACCCCACTATGATATCAAAAATGGTGTCGATGTTCGCCAATGGAAAGTCATCTTTCGGGCATGCCTTATTAAGATAAGAGAAATCTATACAAATGTGAATCTATCCATTTGGCTTAGTGATGAGTACAAGGTTGGATATCTAGTCTGCATATTCTATTGATCTTATAAACCCCGCATCTAGTAGCTTCTTGAGTTTAGCCTTCACAAGCAATGATATTTGTGGGTGCATTTTCCTTAAATTTTGTTTGACTGGTTTGACATCTGGAAGTAAAGGCAGATGGTACAACACTAATTCAGGATCTAGTCCTGGCATATCTGCATAACACCATGCAAAGTTAACCTTTCGTTCAGAGAAGAATTGTTGGAATTTAGGATTTTCTTCTTCTATCAATGATGCGTTAAAGAGAACCATTTTTGGGATCCTCTGATGTAGCTATGTTAATTTTTATAATGTCTTCAATAAGAATTGCCTATTTTTCTTATGTCACAAGAAGAAATTCCAATCCTCCATCCTTGGGTGCCTCAGGGAGGTTTTCACCCTTGGATACGTCCTTTATTTTTAATTTTGAACTATCAAAAGGTGCGATTTTCACCTAAAGACATATCTTTTTTTGTTTTATTTTTAATATTTTTGTGATTGGAGGATTGCATAGTCTTCCCAAAGTATGCTGCACAATCTAGATCTATAGCAAATCTCGCTTTGTGATCTCCACTTGGTATGCCCTCATGAAGTCCCATGAATTCTACAATAGCTTCATCATTTTGAAACATATCCATAGTGGGTGGGCCTTGTTGGTCCCAGTCAATAAGTTGTAGGTAGACAAAGGAGATACCATCGTCATTGTTGGCAAAGAGTAGGGATGACACATAAAGCATGCAAATGAAAGCCAAAAGTGTGAAGACAAAATTGTCATCTTTAATTTCCCAATCGGATTCTATCCAAGGACCATCTTCGGATTCAGATGAGGGTATGTGTGGGATCATGATGGGCCAAAAAGCGGTGATATGTAAGCCATATGATGGTCCATGTGGATGATGACATTTTTTTTACCCAAAATTGATGAAATAAAAAGGGTTTTTAGAGGAGATTCTCAGCTTTCCACCAATATAAATTATGCTTTACTTTGAAATTAATAAATAATTATTATTCATTTTTTATTAGAATTACGAATATATTCCTGATTGATAGGTTGATTGAAAAACATCTATAACTTTCAAATGGTATCACATTTTTTGAATCCAAAACATGCGTCACATTCGATGCTTTGCATACTATAGGATTAAAAAATAAAAAAATGAATTTCATGAATTTTTGACCAAGTTAAGGTGGTTAGATAGATGAGCTTTTGTAATTTTTAAAATTTGTAATAAAAAATTCATAATTAATTATTTACTTTGAAAAAAATTATAAACAAATATGCATCACATCGAGACATGAGTCCTCTACTTATATCTGAAAGCTTATAAGAAAATATTATTATTTTATTGTGGTTAGGGTGGTCAGACAGACACCTACTTCTTATTTTTACCCTGAAATTTAAATACTACTCCATTGAAATTTCAAATTTTCACCAAATAGATTTTATTTTTTAAAATAAAGGTCTAGTAGTTTAGAAACTACATTCAATTTTATATAGATTCTACTTTTACATTTTTTTGAAATAATATAGATAACCTATTTAAATTTTTATGTCAAGTTGTCTAACTCTGATTTTTTGTCTTTTTATTGCCACTTAAGGGCCTTTTTTTTCTATGATGATCTTGCACATACCCATGAGTTATATTCTTGGTCATAGTAAGGTATGAATGGATCAGAATCATGATCAATGGATGGTAATTCATAAGCATGGGCAGTAGGCTCAGGAATGTCAGGCTCATGGAGGGGTTCGGGAATGGGGTGGGACAAGTCAGATGTTGCTGATGACGGTTTAGGTTTATTATCATTTGGTTCCCAAAAAATGCTTACCAATTATTTTTATTTAGAATGGTTATGCAGAGGATCAATGTTATACATTTATATGAATCTATCCTTGAAAGAGGGTACACCGAGTTCTAGAAATAGTTCATCAATGTCATAGTTGCTAAGGGTTTTATCAGAACCCCATTCCCATTCATGTGAATCAGTATCGGTATAGGAGTCTTAGCTTGTCTCAACACTTTCAGGAGTCATTACGTCCTCACTCGAAAGTACATTGGTAGGTTGATCGTCAGTTTTGAGTTGCTCAAACCCTATCCCTAGATACTTTTGTCGCTTAGAAGGAATGATAGGCTCTCTCCTTTCGGTGTTGTTTTTCCCAAGGCCACTAGTTCCATCAAAACCATGTGATTTGCATATGTCATAGCCTTTTCCATATATATGTACAAGTAGTGGGGGTAGTTCCTCTAGGCCTTTGTAGATCCAAGTAGATAAGTTTGTAATGTATTCATCATTCATATCTCCCCATAGTGTGAGATCATCGTCGAAGGGACCTTGAGAGTCTTCTCTGGTTCTACTGTGAAACAAGGTCAGCCATAAACTTTTGGTGGCTTGGGTATTGTTGTGATAGAATAGGCCGTGTTCAGTTTGAACTCTTTGCAACCAACATCCTAGATCTTAATACTTCATACAAAGGTGAGGGATGGTGTGATGGTAGTGGATATGGAAGGCTTGGTGAGTGTGGATGGATCAATGTAATTAGATGAAGTGGATGTTGAAGCCTCATGGTTGATGGGCACTTGATGCTCGAAAGTAGCTCTCAAATTGGTAGAATATTGGAAAGGGTCAGGATCTCCTCATATAGTGATTTCAGTGCCATCGAAGGGGAACTTAAAGCATTGATGGTAAGTAGAGGGTATGGCCTTTAAGGCATGGATCCAAGGTTGACCAACCAAGAAACTATAAGGTAGATCACAATCTAGAATTTGACATGTTGTATCTATGATGACAAGTCCACCATGAATTGGAAGTGTGATAATGCCTTTAGAGGAGAATTCTTCATCATCATACACTTTTATCACAATACTTTTTGTAGTGTCCACACAAGCATCAGAGAAGCCGAGAGCTTTCACTAGTTTTAGAGAGCAGATGTCCAGTCCTACTCCACCATCTACTAAGCTTCGTCTAACCTTTTGTATGGATGAATACTTTGATATGCAATGCATCATTGTGAGATGGCTTTGGTGAGGAATAATCCAAGTCTAAAAAGGTGATGTGATGGGGATAAAACAAGTATCCAACCATGGTTTCAAAATGGTTGACATCAATATCGGTTGGGAGGAAGGACTCCTGCAAGACTTTGTCCAATATGGCTTTATGTGCAGGTGAAATGCAAAGTAACTCGAGGATAGAGATTTGAGTGGGTGTTTTGTTCAGTTTCCCAATAATATTAAATTTTGGATTGGGTTGTAGCAGTTTGGAAGATGAATCAAGTATGGTGATCTTAGGTTGTCTAGTAGAAGGACCTAGGATTGTGACCTTGCCTCTATGGGTAGTGACATTACACTCTAGAGATTTCTTGATGGTTATGGTATTGATGCATTCACCTTCATCAGCAGCTCGAAGGTGATTAATGATAGTACCACTAGAATAGTTAAAGGCAACACGGGTGTAATTGGCCCGATTGTCATTATTCTTTGCACCGGACAATGAGGTGTTACCCGAACCATGATCTTGTAGTAGGTTTTTATTGATAGTATGGTCTAAATTAGAAGAAAATTGTTGACCATCAAGTTCACTGGTATGATTTTCATTAAGATCCCATACAAGATTTATTAATTGTCAATAGGAGGAGATTTTATGCCCTTTTATGTAGTGGTAATCATAGAATGTATTGTCATCCCACCATGATGGTTTGAACTGACCAGGGTCATACAGCTTATGGTCCTGTAATGTGATGACACCATTTTGGAGAAGCTTCTTGAGGATAACTTTGATTGGCTCACCCAAGGAGGTGTATGTGCATTTTTGAAATTGTCTATTTTGACGTGGTTGCCTTTGGTTTGTTTGGATAGGATTTTTTTCGATGGAATTAGCAATGGGTGTCAGTGTGGTCATTGGTGTATTCTAGGATTGAACTCCTTTAAGGATAATTTCAAGACTTGTTGCATTTACTATTTTTACATCAACCCCATCATTGGTGATATGTTTGTTTTTTACCTAGTATTTTTTTTTGTCAATGGGAAAACTTGGGTTTGTGTTTGTGCTGGTGTTGGTGTTTTTGCTGCCATATTTGAGTTCACCTTTGGTAATTAGGGATTTTTTGAGTTGAACTCCTTTTTTGACAAGGTCCCTGAAAGTGGTGCAACAGTGGACTTGTAGACCATATATTAGTAGTCCAAGGAGATTTTTAACAAACATGGTGATCTTTTCTTTTCTGAGTATTTCCACAGGACATTGACTTTCTAAAGTTCTCCATCTTTGGAAAAATGGAATAAATGTCTCACATGTGTCCTATTGAGTAAGTCTACATAATGAGGCAATGTCAATTTTTGTGTCAATGTTATAGGCTTAATTTTTGACAAACATGTTGGCTAATTCATCCCATGAATTTATTCCTTTAGGTAATTGTGTGAACCATTCAAGTGCATGACCTACGAGACTCCTAGAAAAGAGTCTCATCAGATAAGTATGTTCATAGGCAATGTCCACATAGCTAGTTGTGAATTCTTTGATGTGTTTGATAGGATTAGTTTTGCCTCTATATTTAGGAAAGTTTGGAACTACATACCCTCGTGGGAATGGTGGCATGTACAAGGTTGTGTCAAAAGGATACAAACATAAGTCATATGAAGTGTGAGCCTTTTTATTGGAAATTTGCATTTTCTCCACTTGTGTTTGAAGGGCCGCAATTTTAAGTGAGTGTCTCCACTATAGGGTTGTTTGTATCATCACACATGTTGGTGATTGGTATGGCTTGAGTTCCCACTTGTTGTGATGATGCATTATGATTGGGGATGTGTTGGTGATAATCAAATTGTGTGTTTTGGTTTGGCATTTGTTGGTAATGGACATTTTGATTTGGGATATGTTGATGTGTGTGGACTTGAGATGCATAAGTGGGGATGTGTGTTCCAACTGTGTTGGATTGAATCTATGGAACTTGTTGTCCTTGAACATGTTGATGACCAAATGGAGTCATATGTGTAGACACATAAAAATGACCTAGGCTTGCAAGCTTTATTTCTAATCTCTTTCTTCCTAGCATAATTAAGACATTTTAATTATGTCCTTGGTCCACATTCAACTATTAATTAAATAATTCCTGATTATTTAATTAATTCATATCTTTTTTATTCTTCATGATTATGAAATCAATAAATTTTATTTATTTATTTAATTATGGCCATCTTCACATTCTCCTCATTTTAAATAAAATTATTTATTTAAAATAAGTCCCACCACCTAAATTAAATAATTTTATTATTTAATTTCTCCTCTTTTATTGTGCTCATTTTAAATAAATCTTATTTATTTAAAATAATTCCCTCTTTAAAAATCCCTTCTTTTGTAAATAATTTAATTTAAATTATTTATTGTCACATGACCCCACCCTTTTTGAATTAAAATAGTTTTTAATTTAAAAAGTCAACAACCCCTCTTGAATTAAATAATTTTAAATTATTATTTGATTCCCCAACAATTTCGGTTTGTGTGCCTTGTCACATGCATTGTCAACCCTTGATTTGATTTTTCTTAAAATCAATCTTGTCCATTCATTTTGAATTTGACCTAATGTTGCCCTAACCCTAATTGTGGGTTGTCATATTGAATCTTGTCCATAGATTCTAGGTCATTTATCAGTCTTTAATCTCACCCGTCCATACAAAATTGCATTTTCTATAAAATGTCAATTTTGTCTCATATCTATCACTGGCTATCCATTATTATCTCTTGTCATTTTCACATATTTCATCTCTTGCATTTTCATATTTTATCATCAAACATTGTCTTTTGCAGATTTATTTACTTTGCATGTAGATTTATTCTCTTTCATTTTAGATTAAATCCTTCAACACTTGCTAGGTCATGTCATAAACTTATTTTTTTCACACAAAGGCTGAGGGCATCCATCATATTGCAGCAAGTAGAGGAGGTTCAATAGAAGTGAGCCATGGAGGAAAGAAATGGGTGAGACTGTTCTAGTCTCATTCCTCCTTTGCATTTTATTGACTATGATTTGATATCATTTTAGATCATTACAATATGTTGTGTGACTTGGTTGCCTTGTCCAAATTGGTAGATGTGACCATGTGGTATATTCGTCCTTTTTCTTAGGGGGACATTGGTGTTGGTATTGATTTGTGATGAACTAGGGACATTGGATTGAGTTCCTTGAATGACAACTCATCTTTTATTCCTCCCAAAGGGATTTAATGAGGTTTTTGCCATGGCCGTAGTTGATGACCCAATCAAAGTGTTTGATGATGTTGTCCCTATAGTATTAGATGAAGCTCCCCATAATAGGTTTGATGAATTGGTTCACATTGTGTTAGTTGAGGCCCCAAATGTTGCTCCAACAGTTTGTGATGGGATTGTGGATATTTTTGTGAAATTGAAAGTGATGTGGCATTTGCTATGGTTGATGTACCCCCAATAGACTTTGTATTAACCACATTGCATGTGTTTATTGTAGTTTGGGTGGTGGTAGAACTAGTGGAATTAGCATTAATGGTATGTGTAGCATTGTGTGTTGTAGCTCCCATGGAAATATTGTTTGCATCATGTGATGGTGCTGATTGTGATTGACTTGTTTCAGTGGTATGATCAAGAGATGCTACTCTTAAGGTGTTAATGTCAAATCCTTTTGGAAACTTAGCATCTTGGTCAAGGAGCATGGATAGATACCTCTTTTTGAATCTTGTAGGACTAACTCTTCCACAAAGGAGGCCACTTTAGTATTTTGTACAACAACTTGTATATCGTCCTCAAATACTTGTCCATTTTCATCTTTGCAGATAAATGGTTCAAAAGGATTGTAGGAGGATGACGGAATGTTCATTTCACTAAATGGATTTATGAAAGAGTTCCCCATGTTTGTATTTGCATTCATGTCATTAGGGAAATTATTAAAGTTGTTACCTTGTCCAAAGGGATCCATTAGTCTTATTTTTCTTTGTAGTCTTGTTTCAACCATAAACGTTTTTCTCAAAAGGGGAGGATGGAGGATGAAAAAACTATTGGAATCATGGAACACTAAGAGGGGGGGTGAATCAGTGTTCTACAAAATCTAACTTTATTAACTTGATCTTTAAACCACTTATAGAATTGAACCAAAAGAAAGATGCAAGAACACAAGACAAGCAACCACAACACCATAACACAAGGATTTTTATGTGGAAACACTGTTAGGGGAAAAACCATGATGGAGGTCAATCCAAAATTTGAGTATACTCAATATAAGTGTTTACAAATGGAATTCACATGCATTAAGACACACTACCTAGAGCTTAGTGCTCAAATACAAAAGGCTTTCTTCTCAAATTAAGACTCACTATCTTATAGTCGCGTCTAGAAAACTATTGGAATAGATGAAATATGAAAATAGCATCTACTAATGCTTGGGTATAGTTCCAGTTAAGCACATTATTCACATTCTTCACACTCTATCTGATTTTGCTCTAAAACTTTGTTTGCTTTAATTTGGATCACCAATCTTTGTTTTACTCAAATAAAACTATGTGCAATCGATCAATATACCTTCTATATTTCACATTACATCACAACATCTATCAAAATGATATGAATGATTGGTTATATATCTGCCACTAGAGATTAGAACAACTGTTGTCGGCTTAAAAAATATATAAAACGTGCAGAAACTATCAGCTCAATCCATAGACAATTGTCAATGCGAATCAGCCAATGTCGGCTTAAACATAGTGAGGAACCAAAACAACATCTCTTGAACATGAAACACCATAATAATTATTCCCTAAAGATCCACAACACACTTCATTCATTTAGTCGGCTTTTTGCACTAATAGACTGAAACACAATACATTAGATCTTCTAAATTGCACACCAATGAATGCGAACCTTGATTGTTCATGGATAAGATAGTACGTACACTAAAATACCTTCCTTGAGATCCATAGCACAAAATGATAACAAAAAATTACGTATGAGCCAATATACAGAACTCTGTCGGATACCCTATTCTAGCTTTGACAAATAATAGATTTCTTTGATCTGGCTTTCGGTATAAGCAATTATCGAGATGTGGATGGGATTACTAACTAGGGTTTCCATCAATGATAACACTAGATGACTTGTGCAGTGTCTCTTTCCAACACAAACCTATATATGCAAATGATATGACACTATGTTTTTGTATTTTTGAAATAAGGAATGTCATAGTGATAATGATGTCTAAAGGGGAATGCTAAATGCAATGAGACTAATGAGCACTAAAACCGAGTGAGACTAAAGGTGTGAAAATTCAAATGCAAGTAATTGTAGGATGCACTCAATATTGGTAGACTTAAGAAAAGGTGCACTTAACCATTCAAAGTTTTTTCAATGTCTCAATTTTGGAGTGTCAAGGGACTTGTTTGGAGGAATAAATGACAAAGTGAAAAAGTGAGGTTTCCACACTAGACTAATGAGTTGGAAATGGCTCACAAAAGGAAAAAGATGAAAAGAAATGGTTTTGATTAAGTCTAGTGACAACCTACTTTTGAAGGCAAATATTTGGCAAAGTATGGCAAGGATTCCTATTCTAAAGTCTACAAAATGCGGACCTAAAATGATAGTGAGGCCTAAGGATACAATTAAGAAAGTGAAATGGTAGACCTATGGTAAACTAAAATGCAAACTAAAATGCAAGGATGGAGGATTTGAACAATTCTTGTTCTAGTTTTGGACAAAGATTGTGGAGAAAAATGTGTCTAAAAGCTATTTGAAAATGTTTGGTCTCGATTTTTTGACAGTAATAATGTTTTTCTAGTTGATAGGAAATTGCATCATTTAAGGTTTCAAATGTGTCATAATGTGAGCAAATGCAGTGTTTCAGATAACATATATGTTTCAATAGAGAAATTGCAGTTCTTAGGAAAGAAAATGCATTATGATACAGTCAAATGTGGTGTTTCAGATAGAAAATGTGGTTTAGCAGAGAGATTGTGTTGTAGCAAGTCATGAATGTAGCAGAGAATGTCAAATGCATTGCATGTTTAGCAAATGTGTTGCAGAGTCTGGTTTCTTGGCAATTTTGGCAGATTTTGAAGATTGTTTCAATTTGAAGGTTTTTTTCCAGATCTATAAAAGGTGTTTATTTATTCATCGGTTCTAAAAAACACTTGGCAAACACATTGTCTTTGAAATTTGTGAAAACAAGCACATAGAAGACAAGCACAATCCTAGGGTTGGCAAGGACTACACTCTCTAGATTCCACATGGATTTTACTCCAACCACACTTATTCTTAGCGGGTGACTTAGAATCTTGGCCATGCTATCTCCCCCAACATGGCACTCACTTCTCAGGTCAACCAAGCTTCAAGCTCTCATGAATCTTCAATGACAATATTTTCACCTCTAATAAGAACTAGGAGAATGTGGATGCCTTGGCAACGAACGTTGTTGCACCAAAGAATAGATAGGGTTTTTGACTTCTACACAAAAAAATTGTTAGGGCACTCGCTCGAGTGGCCACAGATGAGGCAAGATTAGCTCCTATAAGGAGTAATTCTAGCTTGAAGAGGTTACACTCAACAAAGTTGTGGGGAATTCACTTTTCTGTGTGACACATCTACACTCGTATCCTAAGCTTTCCATTAGGATTCACATTTGTATACCAACCAGGAGTAGCTTGGCTAAAAAGCTTAGTTGCTAGTTTAAGTCGCGTTGGGGTGAGTACTTTTTCCCACTAATGAAGGCCTAATCCCTAGAGTCAATAATAGTTTCTCTTGCACCCAAGATCACATAAGTGTGCAAGCGGAGAGGATACTTCTATTATTGAATAAGGTTACACAAAGTTGAAACACTTGTTCATTTGAAATTATCAAAGTTGTAATATGGGACAAACATCTCAAGCACTTTCTTCTTTTTAAACCTTTAAGCCAATGTGAGGGAAACAATGTTCACTTTAAACCCCATGTCATGAATATGCAAGTTCATTTTAAGCCTCATGAGTTATAATGCAAGATTGTGTTCATTTTATCCTCATGAAATGTAAATGCAAGTTGTAGTTGTGATGATTTGTTTGTTTGATTAAGATTGTGAAAAAATTTAAAATACAAAAAAACAAGGGATAGACTCCATTCCACATGTTGCAAAGAGAATATTAGTAACCCAAAGCCCCTAATCTACTAAATAGAAAAAGAGCAAATCTAAAAAAATTGAAAAACCCAAAAGAAACTTTTTATCAGGCAGATGTGTCGCAATAGAGAAAATGTGTCACAACAGAGAAAATGTGTCACAATAGAGAAAATTTGTCTCAGAGCTGAAATCTCAAAGTTTACCAAGTAGATGCATCGTTTAGGAGGCAAATGCAGCTTGATAGAGAAAATGTGTCATTTGGACTGGCGAATGCGTCTCGATAGAGCAAGTGTGTCATTCTAGAAAATGATTGCATCACAACAAAGTGATTGCATCTCAAAAGGTTGCAATTGTGTTGTTTCGTACCTATACCTAAAAAAAACCCGAAATAAATCCATAAGAAAACTATAAAAAATGAGTGTCAGATTCACCAATTTAACTATGGTAAATTTCTAAGTTTTTCTTAAATCTAAAATAAGAAATTAAATCCTAACATAACTATGAAGTACAAAGGAGGAAATAAAACAAAACAAGGAACGATATTACCAAAGCTTCTCAAAACCTCCATGATTCACCTCCATAGCCCTTCTCCATTTTCTGCAAGTATGTTGTTTGCCCTCAAATTTTGTGAGAAAATATGCCTGTGACAATAACCTAGCGAATATTGAAGGATTTCATGAAAATGCAAGTGAAAACTAAAGCCTACATGCAATAGAAAAACCTATAAAATGATAATGTTAGCAAAATGACAAGAAGTATGCAAGTATGCCAAAAGACTAAGAGATGCAAGATGAAGTCTAGATCTGCAAGATGTAAATGTCAAGCAATTGAGAGATGTCAAAATGAGGTTGAAATTGCCATTTTATAGAAATACCAAATTGGAATGGATGGACAAGATTGAAAGATGGAAGATTCCCTAAGATCAATGGCCATAAATGCATGTGGCAATTAGTAATTAGGATTAGGGCAACATTAGGGTGAAATTTGAAATGCAAGGTTGAGATTTGATTTTAAAATCAAATCAATGGCGAACAATGCATGTGACAAGAAGATGTGGCATAGAAAAAGAGAAAAGTGAGGAATTAAAATAGAAATTTAAAATTAATTCCCACAAGAGGTGATGTGGACCTTTTAAATTAAAAATTAATTTAATTCAAAAGTGGTGGGACCATGTGACAGTAAATAATAATTTAAAATTATTTACTTGGTAAGAGAGAAATTTAAATAAATGATTTTATTTAAATTTGGAGGAAAAGTAAATAGGACAATTAAGTAATTAATTCTAATTATGGAGAAAGGTAACCAGTAATTAAATAATCAGGAGGAAATAATGGACTAATTAAATAAATTAAATAATTAAAAAGGACATAAGAAATTAGCGGTCTATCTAAATAAAATAAATATTATTTATTTATTTAAATAGTCAGGAGGAATAAAAGATGTTAATTAATTAAAAGAATTATGGAGAAAATCGAGTTCACAAGTCTAGGTCAATTTTATGTGTCTACATACTCTAATGTACTTATGTAGATTTAGGTGCAAGCTAGTAAATTTATGCTTGAAGTTGCACATCTATAGGAGTGTCACAATACTTCTAGCTAGCCTGATCCTCACAAGGTCCCCTACTTAGAGTTGGGCATCTCTCTTGTTTGTTCTTAGTAGCCCTTGAATAACCCTTCTAAATAAGAAGGCCCTCTCATTGGCTAGGAGCCAGCTTATAATTTTGTGCCCAAAATTATTGGGGGAAATCTTGATGACAAGGACACTCCCACTTTTGGTTTTGTTTTAACTACTTAAGACTATTAGACTAGGGATTGTTTATGTTTTTTCATCTTTATTATAGACTTGATCCCATTAGACTTTTCGAGTATGCTTCTCTAACATCATTGTTTTTAAATATTATACTATCATCCTTTATTAAATAAAGTTAAATAAACATATTCATTAAAAAATTAAATAGAACTTTATGTCATATTCTTCCATACATTAATACATTCAAAACACAACTTCTTTACCCTTGAACTCAAATATATTAAACTCATTAAAAAAAAACAAAAAATAACAAATTATCACCAAACCAATGCCATTGTTCCTTTTAGAGCATCATAGATTCATAAACATTGGTATTCCAACTAAAGAACATCAATGTAAAGAATGAATCACATGGCATGATAGTTGAGCTCTTATGAAATAATGGAAGAGTTTAAAATAGATTAAATTAATACACTTACTTGTGACTACCTTCATCCTCATGTGAGACGTTATGCTAAGTGGCATGAAAGCAAATTGGCGTCCATGCTATTTTTTTTGTAGAGAAACTCAAACTTTAATAACTTCCTATAAATAAATTATATCAAAAGGACCTAGTGGATGGAAGCCAACACAAATAGAGAAATCATGAGAAGATTCTTACTTGTTTATGTGCATTCAAAGATTACTATCGAACAAATTTGAGTGACTTTTAAGGTCAAATTCTCCCCTAAGTGAGTCTTCATCGCTTGATAGGCTCCCACAACACCTAAGAGGGTTAAGCACTCCTACTCCATCTCCAAACGATCAGATAGTAAACATGCACCACAATTAGGTGGAAGAAGACCCAGTAATATAATCCCCTACTTTATTAAATTTCTCTAACCTCATGACCTCATTGAATGCATTTGGTTCTCACAGGTCACTGAAACTACCGATGGAAGCTGATGAAGAAAATTTATTCAATGCTTACCAATCTATTATGAAATTGTCTATGCATTTCACCGTAATGACTTTACCTTCATTTGGCATACATTTCTTTGGTGCAATTAGAGGAGGAAAAAACAATGAGAGACCCATGAGCAAAATCATGACCAATGACCAAAGACCGAGAACATATATCATATGTTATGTAAGAAAAGTACGTTAATTTCATTTTTGCATGACAAGAGGTCCAACCTACCAAAACAAATCAATGTTGGAGTTTCTTAGATATTTAATACGGCTAAATATGCGAGAGCTCTTCTTCTCTTTCACTAGGACGGTCTGCAAGCATAAAAATTTAATCGTAGAGAAAAATCATATACATCAACATACATAATTTTAGGCATCAATGCATGTTTGTTGTGGTTGATCATTATTCTATAAATCAGTTTGTGTGGAGGATGTGGTTTAAGAAGTTTTTTATTATTGTTTATGTATATTATTTTTTTATTCAATCATATGAAATTGAACTAAATCCGCAATAATTGATCATTTTAATTTATATTCACATTTTCATGTTCAATTTTATGTTTCAAATCATTTTTACACTTTCTAAGATTAATTCTATAGGTATGGCCTTAAATCAAAATAGAGCACTGGGTAAGTGCACCAAGATGGTTCCCAAAAAGGGGACTTAAGTGGACAACTTTTTTCTGAAATTGAGAAATACTGACCTTGGATGTGAAATTGAGGATACTTAGAATCAAAATTTTGAGATGGAACGAAAAGAAGGATTCAAGTGCTCTGAGTCTACTTTCTAAACTACTAATTTATTTTGAAAATGATTGAGATTAAAGGTTCAAACAAGGGACGTACACAAATTGGTGTTGTTTTTGTCAGAAAAACATAGCATAGGAACTCTTGTACTATGAAATATCTTTTAGTATTTTTAAAATCGCAACGGTCAAAAGTTAGCTAATAGTATGTAGTTGATGCACGATTTTTTTGATAATTTTTTAAAGAATATTTGATTTTTTACTAATTTGTGAAGTGGACATATCCTGAAAATAGAATTTTGGCTGTGCTACCCCTACAAATTTTGGAAACTAATTGATTTATTTTTCTTTTAATTTATTAAATTTGTAGAATGGAGTCTAGTTTCTAAAAATGTAATTTATTTGAAAAATTGATGAACAATTAATTTATAACGAAAAAAATACCAAATGCTGATTTTTGGAAAAAAAAAGACATATAGATAAAATAAATAATGGATGAAAGACTTAACATTTTCAGAAAGTGAAAAAAATTATATCGTTGGATAGCTAAGAGATAACCCAACATTACCCATGTGCTCGATTTTTTTGATATTGAACCACGTGCAATCCTGACGGTGAGCACGAACTCGATTATGAGAAATATGGTAGATTTTTTGAAAACACGTCTCTAGTCATTGGGAATGCCCTTCAAACCTTTGGGTTGGAATTCCAAGGTAATACCAAGCTTAAAGTTCAGTAATTCTCAAAGTAAGATAAAATGTGAGTGCGTTATAATGCGCTCACGTTATAACGCGCTCGCGTTATATCTCACTTTTGACATGGTTCTTGCTTCTATGGGGAATATGTCTACTAGCACATAACGCGAGCGTGTTATAACGCGCTCACGTTATGTCTTACTTTATGTAAAATTCTAATATATTAATGTATGCTAATATATTTTTATGTACATGTATGTATGTATGCTTGTATGGATGTAAGATTATATGTGCAAGTGTATTATGCTTGTATGTATGCATTTATGTATGTCTTTAGATGAAGGGAGAATTTAGAGAGAGTCTAGAGAGATGGAGAGGGGGTCGAAGTGAGAGTTTAAGAGAGAGGAGTGGGAGAGAAGGGGTTGGATTGAGGGGGACTTAGCTAGGTAGGGTGGGAGGGATAGAGGGAGGGAGAGAGAGAGAGGTGGGGTGGGAGGGATAGAGGGAGGGAGAGAGAGAATTGATGGAGAGGAAGACAGAGAGAGGTGGGTGGCAGAGAGAATTGAGGGAGAGGGAGAGGGAGAGAGAAAGAGAAATAGAGGGTTATGTAGGTAGGGTGGGAAAGGGAGAGAATTGAGAGTGTGAGAGGGAGAGACTTGAGAGTGTGAGGGGGGTGAGAGGGAGAGACTTGAGAGATAGGTAGTGAGAGGGAGTGTGAGAGAGAGGGAGTGAGAGAGGGTGGTAGGGATTGATTGAACAAGAGGTACGTAGAAAGAGGGAGAGGGTACATAGAGACAATTAGAGAGGGTGGGAGGGAGGGAAGGAGGGAGAGGTGAGATGTATAGATAGAGAGAAAGTGATAGGGGTTGAGGGTATAGGGTTGAGGGATTAGGATGGAGGACCTATAGGGTTGATGGTTTCTAGGATATTAGGGTATAAGGTTTGAAGGTTGATGGAAAAGGTTTGATGGTAGAGGGTATTTGGTTGAGGGTATAGGGTAGAAGGTTTAAGGTTTAAGTGTTTAGGGTTGAAGGGTTTGGGGTTAAGGGTTTAGGGTTAAGGGTTTACTTGGTTGAGGGTAGAGGGTTTAGGGTATAATTTTGAGGGTATATGGTTGAAGGATTAGGTTCAGGGTCCAATGTAAGGGGTAGAGGGTTTAGGGTTTAAGGATTGAGGGTTGAGGGTTGAGTGTTTAATGTATAGGGTAAAGGGTAGAGGGTTTAAGGGTTGAGGGTTGAAGATTGAGGGTTTAAGGTATAGGGTCGAGGGATTAGGGTTGAGGGTCCAATATATAGGGTAGAGGTTATAGGGGTTAAGAGATTAAGGGTTGAGGGATTAGGGTTTAGGGTAGAGAGTATTGGGTTGATGGTAGAGGTTAGAGGGTAGAGGGTAAAGGGTTTAATAGTTTAGGGTTTAAAGGGGTTAGGGTTGAGGGTCGAGGGTTTAGGGTTGAGTGTTTAAGGGTTTAAGGGTCAAGAGGGTTGAGGGATTAGGGTAGAAAGTTTACTAAGTGGTTCTGAGGGTTGGGGGACTAGGGTTGAGGGTAGAGGGTATAGGATTGGCGGTAGAGGGTAGAGGGTTTATGGGTTAGGGTTTAAGGGTTTAGGGTTTAGGGATGAGGGATTAATAGGTTATAGAGTAGAGGTTATAGGATTTGAGGGATTAGGGTTTAAGGGTTGAGGGTTGAGGGAATCAGAGGGTATAGGGGTTGAGGGATTAAAGTTTAAGGGTTGAGGGTTGAACAATTAAGAGGGTATAGGGATTGAGGGATTAGGTTTTAAGGGTTGAGGATTGAGGGTTGAGGGATTAAGAGGGATTAGGGTTTAAGGGTTGA
>CM021107.1:554533510-554590222 GCA_007115665.2 Sequoiadendron giganteum | reverse complement strand
TCTCTATCTCCCACTGTCCCCTCTCTCCCTCCCACTCTATCTCCCACTCTCTCCATCTCTCTTTCTCCCACTCTCCCCCTCTCTCCCTCCACTCTATCTCCCACTCTCTCCCTCTCTCTTTCTTCCACTCTCTCCTTCTCCCTCCCTTTGTATCTTCCAGTCTCCCCTCTCCCCTCTCTCCCTCACACTCTATCTCCCACTCTCTCCCTTTCTCTTTCTCCCACTCTACCCCTCTCTCCCTCCACTCTATCCCCCACTCTCTCCCTCTTTCTTTCTTCCCTCTCCTTCTCCCTCCTTATATCTTCAGTCTCCCCTCTCCCCTCTCTCCCTCACTCTATCTCCCTCTCTCCTCTCTCTCCACTCTCCCCCCTCTCTCCCTCCACTCTCTCCCTCTCTCTTTCTTCCACTTTGTCCTTCTCTCTCCCTTTCTATCTTCCACTCTCCCCCTGTCTCACTCCCACTCTCTCAAAAACTCCTATACTCTAAAAAATACACTAAGAAAATGAAATTTCACATAACACGCATGCGTTATAATGCAAGCGCATTTTGTAGTCCACTAAAACGGTAAAAAATTCTATATACCCATGATTTGAAGGCCCACAGTTTGCATATTCCCCTGGTTTGGTGCGTGCTCTGACAAAAAATGTCTTTTTCATGATGTTGTGAATTTTGCAAGCATCTTTTTCACATTCCATCACCTTTTCCATGATCTTTTTACCACCTTTGCATGAAATAGCAGAGTTTCCACGTTGAAAGACATATAATATCAATTGAAGTTTGAATTCCATTGAAAGCTGATATACAATTGAAGTGTGGAAGGGAACACGCTTTTGAACAAGTCAAATTCTTGTGGAGTTTGAATATAGAAGAAGCTAAGGCTACATAACTGGGTTGAACTTCTCCATTTGAAAGTCTGTTTTTTAAGGTATGTGAAGTATTTACAAATTTTTTTTCATTCTATTATGGCTTGCTTTCATTTTTTGTTTATCATTATAACCTTAGGTTGTCAATGCACATTTTAAATTACCAAATTATATACACAATTAGTTACACTTGCCAATTACCATCTTACACTTGCCGATTATAGAAATTCAGAACAATTCACCAAAATTCATCCTTTAAGACAACTCCAAGCCTCTCCCATTCATCTGAAGGGTCCAAACACCTTCCAATACCTCTGCACAAACTGATGCAGTACAAAGGAAGAAATCAACACCTTTCTTGACACATGCATTCAACTATATTTCCCTTCACAAAACATTTGATTCGTATACTCAAATTAGCATCAAGAGTTCCCAATTCCTTAAGGACCTTCAAAACACCTTCAAAAATCTTGAAAATAACTAATTACAATCAGCTAGGTTCCTCAAAACATCAACCAATGATTATGTCATTCATAGGTTGTTTAGTTCTAGGTCTCAAAACAAGATAATTTCTAGGTCTTAGGACCTTACCCGCTCAACTAGGCTTCCAATACAAAAACCCCAATTTTTCAAAGCAAAGAGGGAGGGTTTATTGAAACTCCTATACCTGGACCTTCCTAGACCATTCCAAAGCATCAAACATCTTCAAAATACCCTGCACAAGGTCAAAAGTTCATTACATAGACCACTCCTTCAACAATTAATGGGGAGTCTTATCTTTCAAGAGAAATCTTGCTCTTCCCAAGACCTATTCTCTAGTCTTCCTAGGGTATTCATCCCTACCCTACTTGGGGATCCCTCCTAAACCCCTCTCACCTCATAAGACTCTCCACCAATTTCAAATTCTTCACCATTGCTCTCAATTCACCACTAAGCTTTTGTGGGCTCCACACTGACCTAAAGTGTCCTAACCACTCCAAGGGCTAGGAAAGGGTATTATCACTATCCCCTTGTTGATTTGAATCTCACCGATCCATCTCATATTATTCTTTCACCTTGTACCCATCGCTTTCTTGAAAAATCCAATTTTAGGCCTTGTAGCCTTTTGCCCAATTAAGCCTCCTAGAACCTGTTTTCTTGGCTTTTCTCAAAAACGGACTTAACAATCCCCAAATATTTTTATAGATTCTTTCTAGTGGTACCCTAGGCTTCAAGATTTACCATATTTTTAGTCCCTTTGGTGTCCGTACATAGGACTGTCCTCATACCCCCTATTTTCAAGGGTTTCTAGGGTTCTGGCTCCTTTTTCCAACTTTGAGGGCTTCAATGACCTCCTTAACTCTCCTCCTTGCACACACATGTTCCCACACTCTCTTGCTCTTGATTGGCACAAACCAGTCCATTTAGCAACTTTATTTACTGCTGTCCTCTCCAAGCCACTAGCCAAAATGTACTCGCACTCGCCTAGTTCTTGATGAATTCACCATCTCCCCTGCAAACCAGGACACCACACACCATATGTACACTATAAAAATAGTCCCCTACTTGGTTCCAAGTGGACATGGTAGCCTTTCCATAGGAATTCAAGTGGGGATCATTATTTCAAAAAACTGGCCTTAACCGATTATGAGACCAAAAACTCTAAGAACTTGCAAAACAAAAAGAAATTGAACTAAATGGTTAATATAATGCTTCACACAGTAATTAAGTGACACAATTGAAAGACTCAAAGCATTAGACATGTCCTTTCAATCCATTCTTGACTTGATGAAGGCACAAAAACATAAATTCAATGAAATTTGCACTCTTCCAACTCACCAATTCCCCTTCCAAAACTCCAAATCGTACAATAGATTTCCCACATGCTCAAATAGGGTTTTTCTGACCTTATATACCTTTCTCACACGTGCTAGGACCCTTTGATTGGGATTAGAGCATCATTAATGCCCTTTTCCCACTTTTAGGACAAATTGCCAAGTGTACATGGAGTAATTTGCCTAATTTCATCATTCAAGCTTCTCCAAACTTCAAGGCTCTAGACTACCCTACGTTTGCCTTAACTCACACATAAATGAAGCCTTCAATGACATATATTTTTCAATTATCTTGAATGGATACATTTTTTAGGAACTAATATTCGTCTCATTACCATGGTACAGATAAAATTATCCACCATGCCGAAGAAAAAGACAAAGAGGAAACTAACAGACGAAGAGAACCAAACCTTGAAAGAAAAGGAGAGAGTTCAGGTGGTGGCATATCTTGAAAAGAAGAAATTGGAAATGATTGATGAAAACAACCCGATTGTAGAGGAACCTCAACCATCAAAAAGAGAACAGGAATTGGCATCATAAAAGGCACGAATGTGGAAGCATCATCGTAAGATAGATTCAAATACCTTTGTTGGAGACACACCCTCTACGACAAGTGAATATGAAGGGACACCATTAAGCACAAGTGAATATGGAGGGACACCATCTAGCACAAGTGAATATGGACAGACACCATCTGCTGCAAGTGAATATGGAGGGACACCATTTACCGCAAGTGAATATTGTTGGACACCATCCAACACATTTCAAGTTGAGAGTACATCATCACTCAAAATTGACGAAGAAGGTATGCCATCATTCCCATGTGAACCTCAAGGTATGTCTTCTTCTCCACCCTCGATCGAAGGTATGCAATCTATCCCACCTCAATTAAATATTGATGAAATTCCTAATGTTCAGAGGTATGTCCCTAGGAGAACACCACCATGAATTTTGTAAGAAAGCCAAAGTATTTGATTAATATTGATGATGGTATTTTGCAGCACATGGAAGGTAAGATTTCAACATGCACTTGTAGAAGATATGCTGAAGGGATTTGGGAACGATTCTTTGAAAGGCTAAATGAGACTATAAGATGTCAACTATTTGTTGAAATGATGCGGGGTGCAAAGTATAGGAACATCATGAAGACTCTTGGGTTGAGAACATCGAATGCATCGAGTGAAGACACTATTGTGAAGAATCTAATGGATGCTTATGAGAGTGTGGGTAAGACCTCATGCTCAAAGGATAGTAATGTCACCCGACGTGTCATTACATCGACTTTGGTAAGTTGTCAAACAAAGAGAGCTCGCCTAATTAAAAAGACTAGTGAAAAAATGGGAATTAGTAGAAAGACTTTATCAAGAGCCATTGAAAGGCGACAAAGAATTGAGGGCAATGATACAAATGAATTATGGGCATTCTCGGGGAGACTGTCATGAAAAGATAAAGAAGTTGTTGAAGCCTTGAGAACACTAATTGAAGAGTATTGGAAGAATAACACAAGGCCATCTTTGAATCAAAGGGATGTGGTAAGAAGGAGAATCGGTAGTCGGAATCGTGAGCCACATCCAAAGCATTTTTTGGATATGACTCAAACCCAATTTTTTCAGAAATTTGAAAATGATTATCCTCAAATTAGTATTTCTCAAAGATTTTTTTAACTACTTAAACCTTTTTATGTCAAGATAAATCACACACGCACTACTTCTTGTTGTAGACTACATATTGAATTTTTTAACCATTACGATGTTTATCATTCTATATGTTTAGATTTGCATACTAACGATGTTTTGCAGGATTGTGGCATAGAAGCCCCACCAAAATCTTCAAGAGAGTTCTTATCAAAAATTTTATGTGAAATAGAGGATGGCCAAATATTCTATAGGACAACATGATTGGATGGTTCATGCGAGCGTTGTAGTGGCTTCCAGCGTATGCCAGTATGTCAACATATGGAAAGCACATATGAGGTGGGCCAAAAACTAGTAGAGTTTGGGAAGTATAAAATAGTGGCATATGCTACAAAAGATGGGTCTCGAGCAAAAAGGTGTGATTTGGTTATTGAGAAGATTCCAGTGTACAAATTTATGACCACATTTTGTGATAGTATATTGTCTGAGTATGCAATGCATACCCATAGAGCTCAATGGTTGGACACGCAGTTCAAGCTATGCAAGGATAGCTTTCTAGTTGGAAGCATAGTATCTGTGGTTGACTTTGCAGAGAACTACACTCTACAGCCACAACATGAGGTGCAGTCACAGTAATACAACTCCACACAAGTTTAGATATTTGTGCATATAGCATTCATTCATGCATCTATAGTACAAATGAGCAAAGGAAGGTATTGAGGGAGTACCACTTTTACATTAGTGATGATCGCATACATTCTCCAGAGTTCGTGCACGTTTGCTTCCAGATGTTCTACAGTGGTTTGGCTCAGAGGGGCATAGAATATGATCAACATATAATATGGTCTGATAACTATGCAGCACAGTTCAAGAACTCGTGCATGTTCTACTAGTTGTGCAGGATGCATGTCATTACAGGTGTTCAACATATGTGGAACTTTTGTGAGGTTGGACATAGAAAGGGGGAGCATGCATGAAAAGAGTATTAGCATGAGAAGAGTTAAAGTATAAAGATAGTGCAAATTTGATAGATGAAAAATCAATCGTTGAGTGGTGTAATGCTTTGATGGGTCCAGGTAATGAAGGAATGTCTTCAGTTCGTAGATTTTTTTGGTTGATGGATGATACTAACATTGCACCATATGAAGACTGTTGTACACTAATAGGATCAAGTGAGGTACACTCTTTCCTTAGCTCAAATATAGGTTCATGGAGTATCGATACATGAAAGATGGCATGCTTTTGTTCTTCATGTACAATGCAAGACTGGAATGATTGTGAGTCAAGGGAGTGGGTTGACAAATGGTTCACAAGTTATCTTAGCCCACTTCACATGTATTGCCCTCTGATGACATTGGAACTGACAAAGATAGAATCATCGATGGACTTTGACCACATATCAGATCTAGTTCAACAAGGTGATATATCTACTTTCTTAGTTGTTGAAATTCCATATCGTTAGATCTTACTTTGTACTATATTCATAATGTTGACAAATTTCAAGAGATTTTTTGCACATATCAATGCAGGGCATGTTTATGTAGTTATTGCAGATGAAGACAATGAAGAGAGAACAAACTATTACTTGTGTCATTGTGTTTAGACCAAAAGGAAATTGGAGGCCCCAGTTATAGATGGAGAAAACATTGAATACCCTACAGGGTCAGTTGTGGTTACTGGAACATGGCTTAGAAGGTACCCACATTCAAGTGTTAAACATTGGCCATTTCAGGACTTTGACATGCATCGTAATATTCTTCATTACTCGAACCTTGTCGTGGCATCCAATGTTCATTTGACCAAATATGGGGGTAGACCTTTGAACAAGACATTATGGAAGGTTCGTGAGTCTGACCATGAGGCAATACTTGACACAACAAAGAGTAGAGCAAACCCAGATGGTTCATTGGATTAATTTGTAAGTATATGCACATTGGTTCTTATTAATTTATACATCTATGCAAATTAAATTTTTTGATGCCAATGCTTTCATCTTCTTTTACAGTGATTGGTGTCCCTTTGCAAAAAATGCATATATATGAGTCATCCAAGAGAATGTCAACCAGAAAAGCAATGCAACATCCTTATTTTGATGCCTACATGCAACATCTATAAGTTCCTTCCATCTATTTTTATTTCATTTCCATTTTGGATGCTCCTTATTTTTCTCTTTTACTTTGCGTATTTGTAAGTAAACTACTAAGGGTTGATTGATCTTTCATTGCAGAAAATGCTGATTTAAGAGACATTGAAAATAAAATCTCAGCCAAAAAAGCAATGCAACATACTTATTTTGATGATTTTGACAAATCTCAATTTTGATTTCAAGCCATTGTTAGAGAGCATGTGAAGCTTAGGGAGGGAATCTCAAGTTACTCATTTGAAGTTAACCTCATGATGAGCACCTATGATGTAGACATTTAAAGAGAATCTTGAATGTACGAGTGACATTGTAAAAGATCTAAGAGAACAAAGTGCCAGAGGCATTGTAATAAGATTTAATTACATAATGAGATATACTCAAATATTTTAAGGTTGAAATTCATGTTTGGTGTAGTAGCACCTTGTAAATGCCTTGAGTAGGAAAATTTGCAAACTTTGAATTTTGAAATGTAAACAATGTGAAAAAGGTCATATAAAGGTCATGTAAACAATTTGTACACATTTTTTTTCAACTCGTGTGACCAAGCAAACTGTTCCAACACGTCCGAATAGGTATTTTTATGCTAGGCATAGTTCTCTTTCACACCGAAACACGTGGAATCGCTCCGAGCTATGTTCCACCAGATCGATCCCTTAAGGGTCCAAAGTGCAAAATGGCTGAAAACTTCAACATGCTAGTACTCGGATATCATGACACTTAGAAACTTCTCATCTAATCCTATAGATAGGCATTGGGCCCCTCTAGAAAAACCTCTCTTGGTTTTGGCTATCTTGGAGTGGTTTTCTCATGGCGGCGGATTTTCACTTGATGGAAAAGGTGTCAAATTCAAGCAGTGCAAAGTTGCAAAGTGGTGCAACTTTTGCTCTGCAACTCATTTGACAAAGCAGACTATTCCAACATGTCTGAAGAGCTATTTTTACGCTAGGCACGGTCCTCTTTCGCACTGAAACAAGTGGAATCGCTCCCAGCTATGTTCCACCGGATCGATCCCTTAAGGGTCCAAAGTGCAAAATGGCTGCAAACTTATGCATGTTAGTACTCGGATACCATGACACTTAGAAAATTCTCTTCTGATCCTACAAAAAGGCATTGGGCCCTTCTAGAAAAACCTCTCTTGGTTTTGGCTGTCTTGGAGTGGTTTTCTCATGGCGGCGGATTTTCACTTGATGGAAAAGGTGTCAAATTCAAGCAGTGCAAAGTTGCAAAGTGGTGCAACTTTTGCTCTGCAACTTGTGTGACAAAGCGGACTGTTCCAACACATCCAAATAGGTATTTTTATGCTAGGCATGGTCTCTTTTCAAACTAAAACACGTGGAATCACTTCGAGCTATATTCCATCGGATCGATCCCTTAAGGGTCCAAAGTGCAAAATGGCTGTAAACTTCAGCATGCTAGTACTCGGATACCGTGACACTTACAAATTTCTTGTCTGATCCTATAGAAAGGCATTGGGCCCCTCTAGAAAAACCTCTCTTGGTTTTGGCTATCTTGGAGTGGTTTTCTCATGGCGGCAGATTTTCACTTGATGGAAAAGTTGTCAAATTCAAGCAGTGCAAAGTTGCAAAGTGGTGCAACTTTCGCTCTGCAACTCGTGTGACAAAGTGAACTATTCCAACACATCCGAATAGGTATTTTTATGCTAGGCATAGTCCTGTTTCACACTGAAATACGTGGAATTGCTCTGAGCTATGTTCCATCGGATCAATCCCTTAAGGGTCCAAAGTGCAAAATGGCTGCAAACTTCAGCATGCTATTACTTAGATGTTGTGAAGCTTAGAAACTTCTCATCTAATCCTATAGGATCATGTTGTTCCTGTCTACAAAAACCTCTCTCAGTTTTGGCTATCTCGGAGTGGTTTTCTAGTGGTGGCGGATTTTCACTTGATGGAAAAGGTGTCAAATTCAAGCATTACAAAGTTGCAAAGTGGTGCAACTTTCGCTCTGCAACTCGTGTGACAAAGCAGACTCTTCCAACACATCTAAATAGGTATTTTTACACTAGGCATGGTTGTATTTTACACCCAAACACATGGAATCACTCTGAGCTATGTTCCACTGAATCGATCCCTTAGGTTGGAGGAGTCTTAAGTTGCAAATTTGTAAGTTGCTTAACGCAACAAATTTGAAATGATATTGAATGGCCCACTTAGCACTCATTGCATCTAAGTGATGCTCATAGAGGTGAGGCACTAGGCCTTCCTGAGAGGTCACCCATTCCAGTATACTCCAGCTGAAGTGCTTAACCACGAAGTTTTCTCCCCAAGAAGGCATAGTGGAAAAGGCATAATCCAATGTACTTTAGATGAGTGGAAAGGAATTCCTAAGAGACATGAAGGAGGAAGAAGGAGTTGTCTATGCAATCATGTTCAATCCAAAGGAGGAGGAGTCACCTAGCCGGCTACCTATGACAATAGAGGTGAAGCAACTATTGGATCAGTTCAGGGATATCATTTGTGAAGGCACACCAACTACACTACCACGTAAGAGGGCAATTAGTCATCAAATTGACTTTGTACCAGTAGAAACATTGCCTAACAAGGCTGCATACAAAATAACACCAGAGTAGAACAAGGAGATAGCAAGGCAAGATCAAGAACTTTTGGACCAAGGGTTGATCAGGAAAACCATAAGCCCATGTGTTGTTCCAGTGGTGTTGGCACCTAAGAAGGGAGATAAGTGGAGAATGTGTACTGATTCTAGGGCCATAAATAGGATAACCATTAGATATAGGTTTCCTATTCCTAGGATAGAAGACTTAATGGACTGTTTAGGGGGTGCTAAGTACTACTCCAAGATTGATTTGAAAAGTGGCTACTATAAGATTAGGATGAAAGAGGGAGATGAACGGAAGTCAACTTTTAAAACCACAGAGGGGTTATATGAGTGGTTAGTAATGCTGCAGATGAAAAGGATAGGGCCATGCAAAGTGTTAGCTAAGTATGGATCCAATGCATACAAGGTGGAGTTACCCAAGCAGATGTCCATTTTTCCTATCTTCAATGTGAAGGACTTGGTGAAGTATAAAGGAACATAAATGGATGAGGAATAGTATAGTGCTAAGGTGAGTAAGGATGTCGATGGACTCAAGGTACCTGATCAGATCAGACCACAAGTGGAGAAGATTCTAGACTCAAGGGTGAAGAAGAAGACTAGGCACAAGACATACATGGAGCACCTAGTGAAGTGGAGACATCAACCAGAGTCAGAGGCTACTTGGATAGCAGAAAGTGACTTTAAGAAGCGTGGAATTAGTGAGGAGCTCTTGACACCACAACTTCCTTAACTTCTTTGTTGCAAGGGGGAGAATGGTGCAGGAGCACCTTAAGGTCTTTTGGAGAGATCTTTGCAATTTTGTCTTGTACGTGGTTCTATCCAACCACCAAGGGAATAAGGAATATGATGTAAAGTCCCAAGAGTGTTTTTGATGAGTGAATTGGAAATAGGTGATATAAGATGGGGTTGGATGGAACACTCACTATTCCATGCTCTGGGTCTCACCTTGGCAATCCCCTATGGTGGCACTCTCCACCACCTTCACCTATAGGTCCTATCTCAGGTATAGGTACCCCTGGTTCTACTGGCCATCCCCACTTTCATCCAAGTTCACAACTACCAAACCAAACTTGGTGCTTTGCCACTATCTCACCCTTGACACTTAATCTTCCCTAAAGGTCAAACACTCTCAACACTCAGTTAGATCCTTGAAGGGGTGTAGAGATGTGAAATCATGCTTCTTAGCATCCTATTAGGGTTGTTGAACAACCACTAGGCTCCATTTCTCCATCACTCCCTCCAAACCCTCACCTAGGGTTAAAAAGGCTACAAGCCTAGAGCCCTAACCCGAGAAAAGTGGGTGTTTCTCAAAACTTTCCCAAAGTACCCCAAAAGTTCCCTGTGGTTTCTTGGTCCTGATACCAAGTTCTTCAATATTTTCAAGGTCTTAGTCCTTGTCTTGTCGTACACAGGCTCATTCATCAATTTAGCAAATATAGGGTCTTTTTGTCAACTCTTGGCCACCCGAGTGAACTGTCATGGAGTTCTTCCATCAAATGGATTGGTGTAGCCTCTTAACTATTACCAGACCTCTATAGGGCCTCCTTCCACCTTTCTACCATGGGGTTTAGCATGGAGAGGTCTTCCCTGCAAGTGAGGTGCTTCCCACCCCTTGACTTTCCTAGCCGGGCACTGTTTAGCTTGCCTAGGAAAGGTCTTCTTTCATGCACACTTGACCCCTAATGACTCCTAGCACTACTAAAAGTACAGGAATGGATCCTAGCCACTATTTCCAAGAGCCCATACACCAGGTACAGGGGAAAGGTGGACTATAACTCCATTTATTGCAGCTTGCCAGGTAGAATAACCCAAAAACAAGAACTTAGAGAACTGAAATTAGAAACTTGAACGATGAAACAACTAGTTATTGACCAACCAATACTCTGAGATCAACTAAACTACATTCCAAATGTATGCCAATGCCTGGTTATGCCATTAACACACTACCAAGATCTCAAACACAGAAAATTAAGCAATTACTCCTACTATTCTTCTTTCTCCTTCATGAAAAATTCAAAATTACAAAACTTCAAATGCCTTCCAACCTTTCACACAAGTTGAGGCAATCCTTACAAAGGTTCAAAAAGTGGTTACCCTTCCCCTTGGTCAGACATAACCACCACATTAAGCCAAAATTGCGCATATGCAACATTTTGGGCTTTATTTCCAACTACTAGAAACTACCAAACATGAGTGTCTAAACTCACAACTCTTCCACTCCTGATAGCTCTTGACCAAGACATTTTTAAGTCTCTTCCACAATTTCAATGGTCAACATGACCTTATCACATTTAAAACAAAACTTAACAAAGATTTCCTATTCCTAGTGTTTCCTTTGTGTTCTTCTAGGTGCTTCTGCACCAATAGGTTTGTTAGGGGCTTGCGGTTTGGGCAAGTCTTGGACATTGTGAGCATTTTGAGCAATGTTGCCTTGGCTATTTGTCCTAAAAGTTGGAAAATGGTATTAATGATGCTCTAAGCCCGACCCAAGGGTCCTATCACATGGGAGAAAGGTATATAAGGTCAAAAAAACCCTAATACCTGGGTTGGAGGATTGTTTTCACGAATTGAGACTTGGAGAGTACATTTTTGTGATTGGAAGAGTGCAAATTTCATTGAATTTCTATTTTTGTGCCTTCATCCAGTCAAGAATGGTTTGAAAGGACTTATCTGATGCTTTGAGTCTTCCATTTGTGTCACTTAATTACCTTGTGTAGCATTAGATTATTCATCTAGACCGACTGGTTATCTTTTTGCAAGTTTTTGGTGTTCTTGGTCTCATTGCCGGTTCAGGCCAATTTTTTGATTAATGAGTCCCACTTGACTTCCCATGGCTTTCCTCTCATGGCCACTTGGAATCAAGTTGGGGACTATGTAAATATTGTACATATAGGTTTTGGGGTCTTGTTTTCACAAGGAAGGTGATGAAATCATCAAGCACTAAGCGAGCGCAAGTGCATTCTGGCTAGTAGCTTGGAGAGGACAATAGCAAGGAGAGTTGATAAATGGATTGGTTTGTGCTAATCAATAGTATGGGAGTGTAGACACATGTATCTTAGTCATGTGTGTGCGAGGACGAGAGTTGATGAGGTCGTTGAAGTTGTCAAAGAAGGAAAAAGAGCTAAAAACCCTAGGAACCCTTAAAAAATAGGGGGTTTGATGACAATCATATGTACAGACACTTGTAGGACCTAAGGCCTGGTAAATCTTGGAGCCTTGATGGTCAAAAGAAAGAATCTACAAAAACATTTGGGGGTTGTTAAGACTGTTTGTGAGAAAAGTCAAGAAAATGGGTTCTAGGAGGCCAAATTGGGGCAGAAGGCTACAAGGCCTAAAATTGAGTTTTTCAAGAAAGCGATGGGTAAAAAGTGAAATAATCCTATGAGATGGATCAGTGAGGAGTCAAATCAACAAGGGGATAGTGAGAATACCCTTTCCTAGCCCCTAGAGTGGTTAGGACACTTTGGGTCGGTGTGGAGCCCAAGGAAGCTTAGTCGTGGATTGAGAGTGATGGAGAAGAATTTGAAATTGGTGGAGACTCTTACGTGGTGAGAGGGGTTTAGGAGTGATCCATTAGTAGGGTAGAGAGGAATACCCTAGGAAGACCAGATAATAGGTCTTGGGAAGAGCAAGAGTGCTCTTGAGGGATAAATGGTTTGTTTGGAAACAAGGATGGGTTCTCTCTTCATCGACATATACATTATTCCTCGATGTGTTCACACCAGTGTTACAAGACTAGGACTTGCCTCGGACTTGACAAGCCATTTTTTGACTTGGACTTAGGCTCGGAGCCCAGACTCAACAAATAGGCAAACCTAAGAAATTCAAAGATTTGTAAGGATTTAAAACTTGTTTCATGCACCCTTTAATAAATAAACCTTAAAGACACAATAGCATCATCAAATAGAAATTACTATGATCCCATACACAAACATACATCAATCACATAAGTATAAACACAAATTTTAGCTGAAGGAAACAACACATTTAGATATATAAATATTGTGATATTGCTATCAGGATTCAATCGTGTAGTTTTACAAGTCAAAATCATTGACCCACGATTCATCAGTAGTGGTTCACAAGAACCCATCTCTCATGATAATGAATGGTTCATAAGGAGGAAGATAAATCTTCATAAATTTCTTCGATCACAAATGAGATAAGTGCTTGGTTTTAGGAAGGTCATGAGACAACCATTAATGGGGAGTGGATACATGAAGAACTAATGGATAATGATAATGGCTTCAGACCTGCTATAAAGGAATTTTTTTTCATTTCAATGATGCAAGAGGTTTTTGGTTTCACTACCAAAATGAGCCTACAAAGAATGCATGTGAAACTCCTTTTGACCTTGAGGGTGTACTTACTCCATCTCAAGGATCATGCATTGAGGATGACATAGATCAATGCTAGGGCTAACCAATTAATAATTATACACGTGAATAAGTCAAACATGTACATGTCAATAAGGGAACTACAAGTACTCATAAACACGTAAGCCTCAAAAAGTATACACACGAATACATAGTATACACAAATTAAAACAAAGTATATGCACAAATACAAGGTATATGCATGAAAAAATTTAAGCCACAAAGTATACACTCGAATGCATGTAAGTCACAAAGTATACACTTGAATATACGTAACTCATATCTATTGAACCATCAATTTAGAATGCAAATATGGACATGCATCGAAAAAAGATATTTGTATTAACCAAATAGCCATGTAGGCATACATAAATATATGTCGATATAAGTATGAAATATATGTACAAAATAGCCATGTAGGCTTACGAGAATGCCATCTAGGCATACAATGTCAAATATGTCCAATAAAAGATATGTACAAAACTGCCATGCAGGCATACAATAAAGGACTCTGGAATCAAAAGTCATTGCTCTCCATGCCCAAGAAATAAAATCTTTCCCTTTCCTTTTCAGTCAGATGGCGATAGGTCTATCACTCATTTTTGCTGTGCTCGTGGAGTGCTCCTGCTACTCCTCCTAGGGTTTAGTTCATGGTGAAGTTTTAACTGTTACAATAAGAAGTAAAGACATGAATATATAGAAATTATATTATAAAAAATGATATATTTGACAAAATAATCACTTACAGCCATCTCACGATCTTTGTCCATGAGGGAAATATCCTCATGCCCATGCTCAGGCGTGCTCAAGCCCTATATAAACCATGCAAATAGACAAAAACTACGTGAATCAATGATGGTTTGATTTCTCACTACTAACATCTATAACAACAAATGTAAATTAAAATTTACTAATTTTCCTCATACCTCTTTTGTCAGAGCCATCGAGGATTGTATAGCAGATGTCACACCAATATCCATTGCCCTCGTCACATTCAGAGGTGTATCGTCTCGCAACAACTAAAAATAAAACAACAAATTATTCAACGTAATCAACGATGTGCATGCATAAACTACACAAATCTATTAAGTACTTGATTCATTAGTTAAACTCTTTATTCTATTACCTGCGTGAAGGTTTGAGTAAATCCACCGCCACTGGGAAGTGTTCATTCAAAACCTTCAATATTAGTCTGTTCAACATCCAAAATTGCATATTAAATTACCATTCATAAAATAATGCCATTAATATGCAATAAACTTATAATTGTTTACTAGTTACATACCCTAGAGATAGGTGTATTGCAAAAATAGGTTGGTGGGGGGGCAGTGTATCTAGTCTCAACACTGTGACCCTACAATTTTATTAAAATCATAATATTTTTTAGTTAATCTTTCATTTCAAAATCGGACTTTAATAAGTTAAATTCAATGAACACATGCACTAACTTTTACCTGACTATCAATGCCATATGCCTCATGCAAAATGTCAAATTCCCTCTCCATCTCCATAGCTGCAGATGGATCTTGCGTACCAGTCTCCTGAGGGTCGGTGGGGTCATGTGAACAAATAGCCCCACAAGATTGACACACATGTGTTTGAAGACCACCACTAGAAGAGTCCCCTGGATGGCGCTGTAGAATAGGGCTAGTATGATGGATGACACTCTGGGTCAAAGTGTTGATTTCCTGCAATGTCTCTACATCAACACTTTCCTTCACGACAGAAGGCATAACAATGTGCTCATGAGGTGGCCTAGCGAGAGCTCGTCTACCTTGCCGCGTAGGATCCGGCTGTGCACCAGGTCTATCCTGAGCTGACCCCCCACCTCTCCCCTGGAAATCCCTCATATCAAAATAATTTGGGATTTTGTTCAATATGAAATCAATATATAGTTTCCTAAGGATATATTGCAGGACCTTGCAATTGTTGCACGGTGGGTAATCGAAGAACATGTACCACCTATCATAAAACCGGTCCTTCATTTGTTGGTGGTGGCACCAATGGATAGGAAACCTCTTCGCATTGAGGGTAATATTTTGATTTGTGCGTGGATTGGTGAATAATGAACACAAACCACCTTTTGTTATTTTTAAATCTTTCACATCCTTGTATGATAGTTTTTTTGCATAATACTCCCTGGTTGCCTACCTCCTATCTTCCCATCCAGTTATTTGTTTGCTAATTGAATCTACGTTTTTTAGCATTTCTTTCAATGAATTTTCTAGGGTCACTCTTTCTGTGGTTGAACCATTTGGATCACTCAACCTATTGATCAAATCCTCGATTTGCTTTTTGTTGTTCTCAATTTCACTCATTAAATTTTGTTGAGTGCCAGGAGGGGGTTGAGTGATTGGTGGAGGAGGTTGATGTTTTGGTTGATTTTGATCTTTAGGATTTGGTTGGTCCTCCTGTTGAGGATTTTGAGGGTTTGTAGGTTGATTTGCATCTCCTAAAACTTAAAACAAATAGATATAAAATTCAACCTAAAACTAACAAATTCAACCTAAAACTAACAAATTCAACCTGAAACTAACAAATTCAAAACAAAAAGCATAGAATCCTTACCTCTTATAGCTCCTTGTCGTTGTGGTGCCATCGTTGTGAAGAAATTCAGATTTTTGGTGAAGAACACTTCTCCTAGAATGTGAGCGCGGTTTTTGGGGTTTTTGGCTACGGGTGGGGCAAAAAAAATAGTCAAAATGCAAATGACAGATTTGCATTTGCTTTTTTGCTTTTAATAGAAGATAATGTGAGCGCATTATAACGCACTCACGTTATGTCTTTCCACTTGTGGTCGAAGGGAACTTGCCTAGGTTTAACGAAAGACATAACGTGAGTGTGTTATAATGCACTCGTGTTATGGCTTTCAAGTTTTTTTTTAGTAGGGTGTCCACGGAATTGCTACCCATTTCCATGCACCCGCCCCACCACCGATTTATGAATTATGAGACATTCGTTTGCAAAAGGCTCCAATGTTCAACATTTCAATAGATCAAGTCATGACATCTTTAGTAGCATTTTTTTTCCTTTCAAATATAATGAAGTATCACATTTCATTCATTTAAATGCTATAATTAATTCTACATTTATTATTCCAATCTAAACACATATATCAAGGTTGATTGTTTAGTTAATTTCTATAATTATTTAATTAGTATATATATTTATGTGATGTTATATTTCCTTACATTTTCAGCAAACCTAACTTTCATACTGCACTAGTTCTTATCTTTAAGGTTTGTTCATCTCGATTAAGTATATTGATATGATATTTTAATTGCATGTCCTTCAATATATATTTAATTAAGGTTTGGGTCCACTCCACTTTATCCTTCATTGCTTTACCTTGGTTAGGGTTTGTGTTATTGTTGTTTGTTATATCTTTGATCCCCATCTAGGAACATGCCCTCCCTTATGCACTTTCATTGTTAGACCATTATCACAAGTGCCTTCCCCCCTTCCTTACCAATCTCACTTACTATATCATTTCACTTTACTATTTTACCATTATTATGGCATATGATAGTAACTTAACTATAACTTCAACCCTATATTCACTTCATACATCTTAACATTTATATTCATTTATTTTTTATGCATGCCTAGTAGGAATATACTTTATAAATCTTATGATATAGTTCCTATTTGTGTTTCTCTTTACACATATTTCATTAAAAAGCTTAGTGTTGGTCAGCTTATGTATACTATAGAATTAAAACTTCTCTACTTTGTATTTTCTACTCTATGTTTTGTAGTCACTTTTATGTCCATCATGTGGCATGTTTCAAGTTACATATTGTTCTGCATCATTTTATGGATAGTCAAGATTCTAATTATCTTATTTTGTATTCCTTATCATTCATCTATATTTATATAAACTTAATTCAACCAATATTTTAATGTAATTGGATTGGTATCCTTTTTACCAATATAATCATGGTGTTGGTATCTTTTTAATTGATATAATCATGGTAGTGTAAAAGAAAATTTAAGTGTTCTAAAAGGAACAAATGTTGTCTTTACTAGGGGTTTTTTAATTTTAATTAATCTCACTCATGCATGTTTTTATTTATTTATATTCCAACCCTTTAATTATCATTTATTAATATCTATCATAATCTTGTAGTATCTTTTGAAGTCACCAACAATTTTTTTCATACTTCATATTTTCTAGAATCATGAAGCAATAAGATTGTGGAGGAGATTTGCATGTGAGAGCTATAATAGGGCTTTTTTTATATTTTATGAGTATATTGGCTTCTCCTTTGACATTTTGTACCTTTTGCATAGGAACCATCTTATTCTTTCACATTTATTGCAACCTTTTTTATTCATTCCTTTATATGGCCTCAATAAAAAACAACCCACTAGTTCTTGTTGGAATTGATGGTTTGGTGATTCTTTAACATGGCTTTCCCAAGAAAATGACCCCAAAAAATTATGTTGAAGGTTTTTGAAAATGTATGAGTTTTTCCAGCCCAACGAATGTGGTTTTTCCCATCCCTAAATTTGATAGTGCATGTAACTAGTTAGAGAAGTTTACTCTTACAGGCTATGTCGTAGAGAGAAATCCCCCTAAAAGTATGTTTAGGGAATGAGTTAATAAAAAATGGTATGTCTATGGGATAAAACATGATGTCATTCAAAACATCACTAAGGGGGTTTTTCTTTTCCATTTTTTTGAATTCAATCATGCTCAAGCCATCCTTAAGCATGGTCCTTGGTATATCCATTCTTCCTTATCGATATTCACACCTTGAACACAAGCCATCACATTCTTATATGAAAACAAAGTCTATGTGCTTCTATGCCTTGAATTTCTAGGTCTTCCCTTGCCTTGCTAGCATTTTTTGCACCATATTGCTTCTTTTTTGAAAAAATAATTTGTGTTAAGCTAGAACATCTTTATCAGGAACACCCTAGAAAATATGTCTATGTTGAGGTGGATTTATCTAAAGACTTGAAAGAGATGATATAAATTCAAATAGGAAAACTTTGTCATACCTAACAGGTGGGTATGTGTGGGATCATCATGGAAAAAATAGGCCCTTAAGTGGCAATGAAAATTTAGAAAATCAAAGTTAGGAAAATTGACATAAATTTTTTGAATAAGTTATCTATATTATTTCAAAAATATGTAAGAATAGAATCTGTAGCAAATTGATTGTAGTTTCTAAACTACTAGGTTTATTTTAAAAGAAAAATATTTGGTGAAAAATTGAAATTTCAATGTAGTAGTACTTAAATTTTAGGGAAAAATAAGAAGTAGGTGTCTTTCTGACCACCCTAACCACAATAAAAAGATAAATATTTTTTTATAAAATTATAGATATAAGTAGAGGAGTCATGTCCTGATGTGCTGCATATTTTTTTGTAATTTTTTTCCAAGTAAATAATTAATTATGGATTTTTTATTACAACTTAAAAAATATATAAAAACTCATATGTTTGACCACCTTAACTTGGTCAAAACTTCATGAAATTCAATTTTGTTTTTCAATCCTATAGTATGCAAAGCATAGAATGTGACACATGTTTTGGATTCAAAATATGTGATATCGTTTGAAAGCTATAGATGTTCTTCAACCAGTCTATCAATTAGGACTTTAGTTGTAATTCAAATAGAAAATGAATAATAATAATTTATTAAATTCAAAGTAAAGCATAATTTATATTGGTGGAAAGCTGAGAATCTCCTTTAAAAACCCTTTTTGTTTCATCAATTTTGGGTAAAAAAAAGTTCGTCAGCCACATGGGCCATCATATCACTTACATATCGCCACGTTTTGGCCAATCATGATCCTACACATACCTAGGTTCTTTATCTTAATTTACGAAATACTTGATTTTGGTGCTAGTGTTCTAAGATAAAGTCAAGGATTTCTCTCTAGCAACTCCTTGGGTCAAGTTTGATGCCTACGTAATCAACTATTCTCGATATTCTAAGGTTACCACTTCAAAATATAAAGAAAAATGAACAATGGTGATACATTGGAAAGGAAAATTGATAATATTGGTAAGAATCAAGCTAAGAATCGGCCTTTTGAGCCCTCCATATTGATGTTCTCTTAATCACCACAACTGGAATTGGTTTTATCTTTACAACTAGATATGTTGACTCACTCTCCCTTGTTGCCAAAAAAATTATGATGTTCTCACAACCCTCCTGTACACTTAAAAAATGGTGAATTTTTTTCTGAGAAATAAATAAATTCTTCTCCTAACATTCGATTGGGCTCTTTCACCCTAGTGTTTCTGGAGAATTGTTTCTCCACACTCAAGGGGTCAGATAGTGATGATATGCTCAACTTGTATTCATGAATTTTCTTTCCCAAAACATCCAAGGTCTTATTGACATATTGAATAAGTATTATATGTGCGAGATTGAGAAAAAAAAATTGGTTTGAATGTCTTATGTTTATAAGTAAATATTTTTAGATGTCATGTTATCTAGCCCATTAGTACTATTTTTTTCACCAATCATGAATTTGGTCGTGGAGGTTTTGTCACCTGAACACTCTCCTAGGTCACTCTCTCATCTTATTGTTGATGAGTTTGATTTGACTCATCATCTAATCTAGATCCTCTTGAATGTTTATAATTTCAATGATTTTGTTGAGAGATATCATCTTTGGAAATGGATTGGAGATTCAATGCCAACTCCCATTTTAGTTTAATGCAAGGAATTTATAATAATTAAGATGGCTTATGTGAAATATGGGACATTTCTTTTTCACTAGACAAATAACAAGAGATGCATGGTATTACATGCATAATAAATTGGGTCTTTACAACCCGAACTTGGGTCACTATCACCATATTTTTTGCATACATAGTGAATCTTTTGGGTTGGCTCTAATAGATTCTTGAAATTCCTCGATCATGCAATGATATTTACATAATCATTTTTCTCCTTTACTAGTTTAATTTCTCTTCTAATTGAGCCCTTTAGATATCTATTTGTTAGATCACTTTCCCATTAGGTTCAATATTGAGTGGAAAGTGGTCCTCCCTTATCCTTGTAAGTCCTATTTTTTAAAAATACTTCCTTACTAATTTATCAATCCACATTATCTCACATCAACAAGATATGGAATCCAGATAGTCATCCCACTCAGCCAACTGAGTAGATTGTGTTGTGTCACAAAGTGATTAAACAAAATTCTCAATTTCTCCACATCTATGGATGTCAATTGGCCACATTTAGGAGGTGTTCATATGAGGATACCACCTTGAACTCTATGGAGCCATATAGATTCTAGAAGGAAACCCATTTTCTCCTACTTTGTAGGTTTAGGTATCAGAGTTGAGGCAACAAAATAAAATAGAAAAAAACCATTTTAGTAAAGATTCCCAAATCAAAGATAGAATCAAATAGATTAAGGTTGGTGATAGGGATTCCAAGGGGATTTTTCAATCTCTTAGAGCTTTTCATACCTCTCATGGTATCAAAAAAATCAAGGATAGTCAATAATGCTCAAGGAGTTGCAAGAAATTCTCCATGATTTTTTCAAGCACTATGAGGAAGTCTTCACTACCTAGGATAATTATCATGAGTGAGAAAATTATCTTTATAAGTACTTTTAGATTGTTCCCTCATAGCTCTTTTCATCACAAAAATCCTTGTGATCATTTTTTCTCTATTGTTGATGTCAAGGAAGTTGTGCACATAATGGTTGATGATTAGGCCCCTAGGTGTGATGGGTTTCCTTGTGAATTTTACAAGGCTCTTTAGGAATATGTTGTGGAAGACCTACAATGATGAAAAATATCCCCCCCTAACATGGACAAGTGATTTAATGTTGCAATGTGTCTAACATATTCACATTAGGTCATGGGACCTTGTGAACTAAATGAGCTTATTGATGCCTTATTTGGAGTGTTGTAAAGTGTTACAACACACTCACACTTTTCTAGGGTTTTATTAAATAATTAGGCTTCTTTATGATTTAATTGACCTTATTTTATATCCACAAGCCTCATTTAATGCATATTTTTGAGGATGATCCTGACACAAATCAACACCTAATTATAATTCTGGTATTTTTACGTTGAGTGGCATAGGTTTTGTGGTTTGGGACTCATTTGTCACCTTGAGCATATGGGTCCCACCTAGGGTTTTCGGTTTTGATCCTAGTTTTACACCTTTCTAAGAATTTTGAATTTGTTCCCATAAACTATGTCTAATGGGACTCATTCACCACCTTGGGCGAATGAGTCCTGTGTGGCCCAAAAAAGAATTCAATTTTTTTTGGGGATTTTATCGTCCTAGATCTAATGTCTGCTTTTAATGTTGTAATATTGGTAAATATTGCATAATTAAGTATAAATACAAGTTTATTTAACTCATTTTACACCTAGCAAGTTGAATGAGAATTCTTATAGAAATTTTGAGTTCATAAGAGAATTTTAAGTGTTTACAAGAGCATTCAAGAGCATTCAAGGGCATATTATCAAACATTTTAAAGCATCATTCAAGCATCAAGCATCATGCCAAATATTTCATGCATCACATGTTTGTTTTTGAGCTAATAATTGTGATGTAGGGTTTTATGATTCAAGCTAGCATTTTACTCAAGATCCATCACATTCAAGCAAGAGTCGGGTATGTGCAGGATCATCATGGAAAAAACAGGCCCTTAAGTGGCAATAAAAAGACATAAAATCAGAGTTAGACAACTTGACATAAAAATTTGAATAAGTTATGTATATTATTTCAAAAAAGTGTAAAAATAGAATCTGTAGAAAATTGAATGTAGTTTCTAAACTACTAGACCTTTATTTAAAAAAATAAAATATATTTGGTGAAAATTTGAAATTTGAATGCAGTAGTATTTAAATTTTAGGGTAAAAATAAGAAGTAGGTGTTTGTCTGAACACCCTAACCACAATAAAATGATAATATTTTTTTATAATTTTTTTCTAAGTAAATAATTAATTATGAATTTTTTATTAGAACTTTTAAAAAATATAAAAGCTCGTTTGTCTAACCACCTTAACTTGGTCAAAAATTTATGAAATTCAATTTTATTTTTTTTAATCCTATAGTATGCAAAGCATAGAATGTGACACATGTTTTGGATTCAAAAAATGTGATACCGTTTGAAAGTTATAGATGTTTTTCAATCAGCTTATCAATTAGGACTTTATTTGTAATTCTAATAGAAAATGAATAATAATTATTTATTAAATTCAAAGTAAAACATAATTTATATTGGTGGAAGCTAAGAATATCCTCTAAAAACCCTTTTCGTTTCATCAATTTTGGGTAAAAAAAAGGTCGTCAGCCACATGGGCCATCAAATGGCTTACATATCGCCACTTTTTGGTCCATCATGATCCTGCACATACCCAGTCAAGGTCTACATCCATTGGAGCCACTTCATACATGTTTGCAACACTTTATTGCTAGAGTTTGGTGAGTTTTAACATTGCATGTTGTTCATTCATCATTATATTTTCTATTTCATTTTATTTCAAGTTTTGATTACCAAAATGGGGTTTGACCAAGGCAAACCCCTATCCACTAGCAAAACAACATTTTTCTCTCTTTAGTGTTTGATTTCCATGTTTAGGTTGAAAAAAATTGAAGAGGAAGTTTGGAGAAATTTTTCAAAGTTCCTAAAGTTGTCAAAGTTGTCACCTTACATTGAAGATACTTGGAGAACTTCTACATGTTGCAAAAGGGTTTCAGATCTAGAAATCACTCAAGAAGCACAAAGTAGACCTTGAAGACCATATTCAAAATTTTAAGTTCTAGAAAACCCTAACTTGACTGATTCACTAGTTATAGCATATGAGTCCAAGTTTAGGTCAAAATTCAGGCTTGAACATATTCAGATACCCATTTTCCAGATTCCTATTTCTGCACAGAAACCTAGATTTGGAACTGATTTTCCTAGCCTAATGTATGAGTCCCAGTTAGCATTAAAGTTAGAATTTCCAACACATCAGAGCTCCATCCAGTCATCTTTGAATTTCTAGGTTAACACATTTCATCTTGAAGCTTTATGCTTTGTTTTATTTGCATTTCTAGGTCATTTAGTTAAATATTGCATTGAATTAGGGTTAGGAATTACATCTTGCATTGTATTTATCTTTCCAAGTCTTAACTTGGTGGTGAACCCCTCTTTAGTTTACAATCAGCCCCTAGGACAACCCTATTGGACAATCTCTTTCTCCTTTGCATTGAGATCTCTAGGGTTATCCTTGAATGAAATAAATGGAAAGTGGGTGTGCTCTATGTCCTAAACCATATGAAAGCACCTAACCCATTATATGTCATTTCAGGACCTACATAAATTTTATCTAGAATATTTCCACTCTAAATCCTTAGAGAAGTTAATTAACAAGGAAATATAAGATTCATACATAAATTTGGTGATCCTAAATAAATTTTCAATTAGAGGCCAATCACCTTGCTCAATGTGTCCTATAATATCATTGCCAAAGCTCCAGATTTGAAGGTGTTCCATCTTCTCCCTAAAATTGGTTTTTAGAGAGAATCATAAAATATAAATAAATTTTGAATTTAATATTATTGTGGTGTGGGAAAGTACGGAATGAAATGGATGCTCCTAACAAAATTCCCTTGTTATGAAAATTGTTTTTTCCAATGCATATGATCATATTGAATGCCCTTTTATTCTTTCCATCCTCAAATATCTTGGATTGTTCTCCTAATTCATTCAATTAGTTAGTGTGCTCTTTGATGATTCATTATCTTGTATTACTATTAATGGTTTCTAGTCCATTGATTTTGTGCTCTTTCTCTCATTCATCAAGGATACTCTTCCATGCCTTTACTCTATGTGCTTGTTGTTGAAGGATTTCGATATTTCTAACCCACTATATCACCCAAGGGTTAGTATGAGGAATTTCCTTGCATGATTCATCATCCCACCTTAGCAATGGCCAATTTATTGATGAATCCTTTTTTATGCTTCTTGAAGAGGGATAAAATATTAATAATACCCTCCAATGTTTGGACACCTTCTTTTAGGCTTCTAGCTTAGTATTTTAATGACACAATACTCTGATATCATTCACTATCTTCTTCATCCATAAGACCTATGTGTACCATGATGCTACAGCAATATATTTTTCCTCTATAGTAGATAATGACAGAGAGTATTACTTCTTACTTAGCCAAGAAACCAATATACTTCCAAGGAAGAAAGTACCTCCACTTGTACTTCTTTTGGAATATGTATAAGAACTCAAAGATAAATAAATATCCCTAGGATACCATACACCAAATTCCAAAGTACTCTTCAAGTATTTGAATATCCTTTTTACTACTACCACATGTGATTCCTTGGGATCTTCTTGAAATCTTACCACAAGACCAAATGCATGCATAATATTTGGTTAGTAGTAGTTAGATATACCAATCCACCAATCATTGATCTATTCTTACTCTGATTTTCCTTAGGAGATTCATCATTTTTTCTCAGCTTACAACTAGTAACCATGGGAGAACATATTGATTTAGAATCCTCCATTCCAAACTTCTTTAAAATTTTCTTAACATACTTTGATTGTGAGATTAATATACCTTTATTTGATTGACTTATTTGTAGCCCAAGGAATAAATTAATCTCCCCAAAAATTTCCATCTCAAACTCACTTTGCATCTCCTCTACAAACCTTTAACACATTGCCTCATTTCCTCCAAAGAATCTTATGTCATCCACAAACACAACCACAATTATAATTTGATAACTCTCAACTTTGAAGTAAAGAATCTTATTTGTAGTACCCTTTTTGAATCCTTGCTACAATAAGTACTTATCCAATCTTTCATACCAAGCTCTAGGATATTTTTTGAGTCCATACAATACCTTCTTTAACCTGTAGACCATATAAAAATCTTCTAACAACTGAAAACCTTTCAATTGTCCAATGTACACCTCTTCTTCTAACTCACCATTGAAAAATGCAGACTTGGCATCCGTCTGATATCCCTTCAAGTCTTTATGTGGTGAAAAATTAAAAAACATTCAAATAGCTTCTATTCTTGCTACTAGATAAAAATTATCTTCAAAATCTATTCCCCTCGCTTGTGAGTAGACCTTACACAAAAACCTAGCCTTGTTTCTGATAACCTCTCATTCAATTTATTCCTGAAAACCCATTTAGTTCCTATCACATTCTTGTTTGCTAGTCTTCAGAATAGTTCTCATGTCTAATTCTTCTCAATTTTCCTCAACTTTTCTTCCATAGCTTTGATCCAATTTCCATCCTTGCATGCCTCACTTACTATTTTAGGCTATATCTCAAAAAGTAAAATATAGTTTACATGTTCCTCTATCATAGTAGTGTTTCTCCTTGTTAGCACATATTTTATCTTATCTCCAATGATTTGATCTTCAAAATTGTTGAATAGGAAAATTGAGAGGGGGGGTGAATCAATTGTCATAGATTTTAACCTTTAATTCAATAACTGAAACTAATACATAAAACTAATTAAATGATTAATCATCAAATGCCAAAGCAAAAACTCAAATCCAACACATAAACAAAATAACATCAGATTTACGTGGAAAATCCAATGAGGAAAAACCATGGTGAGAATTAACTCGCACTATAGAGAATATCAAAATTGATTACAAAAAGGCTCACTACCTAAAACAAGGCTCACTTCCTGAAATTAGGATTCACTATCTAGAACAAGGACTCACTATCCAATAGGGATACAACTCAGAGTTCTCACTACCACAAAGATACAAAGAATAATTTTTATAGAGAGACTACAATCCCAATGCAACAAAGGATTCCACCATAGTCACTTGATCAACTTGCATGAATGATAGAGTTCACCTTCTACTCACTACATCCAAAAAATCATCATTAAGCTTCACACTAATCTCCCACACTCACAAAACACACACACACACTCTCTTACTTAATAGAATCAGTTCTTCATCAAACTACACTTTCTCTTTTCTTTCATCGCTCTTCCTCTTCTCTCTTGCATCTTAACTTCATCATTAACTCATCTTACATTTATACCATATTCAAATTTGAAACATATCCAAAGTCATCCATCCACATCCAAATTAAAATTAGGTCAGTGCCGATATATTCTATGGTGGAATTAGAATAAGGGCAACCCAAACACATGCTTCAAGGGACCCAAAAAGATCCAACCGCTTCATCATCCTCAAAAGTAGTATTTAACACAAGGTAGACCAATCCATTGTAAAATAAATAGAACCGTTAAGCATGAATCTTCGAAATGCCAGAATTATCTTCAATAGAACCAGGGAACCACAATTCTAGAACTGTAGGTGAAAAGACTTCATCAAAGAGAAATCTGGACCAATACCAAAAACATATAAAACCATATTTCACAACGAGTGAACACAACTTGCACTATACAATGAATCAACAACCAAAAATCAAGATATAGCATCTAATAACAACCATAAACAACATATCTAAAAAACACAACCACAGGAGAAAATCTAGACCAAAAACTAGAGCAACCATTAAACAAATGCAACACATATTTATTAAAAATTTCTCAAAATCCTCGACATATACAACTAGCAACTAGTAGATAACCGGTTGACTGGTTGACATCAATGACAACACCAAAAATATTTCCACAACGTTGTCATTATTGCAACAGTCTCCCCCTTTTTCATTGATGGCAACACATGATGTGAAAAACCATCAAAGACAATATATAAGCTCAAAATACATTGTTTTGTTTTCTCCCTCTTAGAAGATGATCTCTTATATGCTTCTTCTCATTCTCTTTTCACATGCTTCTTCTCTCCCCCTTGACATCAATGGCAAAGGAAAAAGAATATTTTTCATTGATCTCTCCTTTGACATGACAAACACAATGACAACACCTGATACTACCTTCCCCTTGAGAGGTAGCCACCAAAACATCAATCCATATGTATCTAGTTCAAGAAAGGAGGGGAAATAACCCCTAGCTTCTCCCAAAGATACTCACAAGTATCTTTAGGAAGAGTCTTTGTGAAAATATCAGCAATCTGATCCTTCATAGGAACATCCTCAAGATTTACTTCATTCTCCATAATCTTCTCTCTCAATAAATTATACCTAATAGATATTTTCTTCGTACTTGAGTGCATCACAAGACTCTTAGAAATGTTAATTGCACTTGTATTATCACAAAAAATGGAAATGGGATCATATAGCACTATGATAACTTTCAATGTTCGTTTCATTCATAGAACTTGTGTACAACAAGATGTGGCAGTAATATACTCAGCTCAATAGAAAAATAGACTAAATATTTCTTCTTACTCAACCATGCCACTAATATGCATCCAAGAAAGAATGCACCACCACTTGTACTCTTTTTTTCATCTACACATCCAACCTAATATGCATCTGTATAGGCACTATGTGTAAATTCAGTATCTTTAGGATACCACAATCCATAATTCAGAGTTCCATTCAAATATCTGAATATCCTTTTAACTACACAATAACATGTGTTTCCTTCAAATCTTCTTGAAATCTAGCCACAAGATACATCGCATGCATGATATATGGTCTAGTAGAAGTCAAATATAATAGTCCACCAATCATAAATCTATACTTGTCCTAATCAACCTTGGGTGAATTATCATCTTTACCCAATTTGCAACTAGTCACCATAGGAGTACTTACCGATTTGGAGCCATCCATCCCGAACTTCTTCAACATCTCTCTCACATACCTACATTGTGAAATGAAAATTCCTTTCTCTATTTGATTAATCTATAGCCCAAGAAATAAATTCATCTCCCCAAACATAGAAACTTCAAATTCTTTCTGCATCCCTTTTGCAAACATCTTGTGCATATTTTCATTTCTTCCAAAGATAATATAATCAACATATACAACTATGATAAAGATTCTATCATTTTCAATCTTAAAATGCAAATTACTATATGTCGTACCTTTATTAAATCCTTGCTAAATCAAGTAATTATCTAACCTTTCATACCAGGCTCTAGGATCTTGCTTCAACCCATATAAAGCTTTCTTCAATTTGCATACCATATCCGGTTGATCTGTTCACTAAAATCCTTTTAGTTGTTCCATATAAAATTCTTCTTCTAGTTCACCATTCAAAAATGCTGACTTGACATCCATCTGATAGACCTTAAATTCTTTACAAGAAGAAAGTGCCAAGAACATCCTTATAGCTTCCATTCTTGCTACCGAGGCACAATTTTCCTGAAAATCTATGCCTTCTACTTGTGAGTAGCTTTTACACACAAACCTTGCTTTATTTCTAACAACTTCTCCATTCTCATTCAAATTATTCCTGAATACCCATTTTGATCCAATCATGTTTTTATCTACCAGTCTTGGGACCAATTCCCAAGTCTGATTCATCTCAATCTACATAAGTTCTTCCTTCATTTCTTCCTTCCATTGTTCATCTTTACATGCTTCACATATAGTCTTCGATTCAATCTCAAAAAGTAAAGACAGATTCACTTGAACAACAACTTTGCTTCTATTTAATACACCTTTTGTCTTGTCTCCAATAATCCCACTTTTTGAATGATTCTTTTGTACATATTTTGATGTCTTAGGGGACATCATCGGAGCATCTTCTTCTATTTCATTATTTTTGTCCTGCTTCTTTTGCTCATCTTTATCCCATTCTTCCACAATTTCTTTTATTCTTGCACAATCATCTGCATTAGATACATATCCATCAATATCAATAGACTTCTTCACTATCTCATCAACCTTCACATTCAAGCTCTCTAAAAAATTTCTCAGTCTTTTATTGAAACATTGGTATGCCTTGCTTTTAGTATAATATCCAAGAAAAAAACCTTTATCACTTCTTGCATCAAACTTACCCAAAGTTTTTTCATCTCTTCTGATATAGCATTTTCTTTTGAATACCTTGAAATATTTAACTGTAGGAATTATTATGTGGCATATCTAATAGGGGGTCTTTTTTTTTTTTATCTTTCTTGAACTTGATTGAATACATTAAAAATAGTATGAATAGCTTCTTTCTAGTAAACTTTCAATAAACTAGCCTCAGTAATCATTGATCTAGCAACCTCTTGAATTTTTCTATTTTTCATGTCCACAACTCCATTCTGCTAAGGAGTTCTTGGAGCAAATAAATGTCTCTTTATTCCATGCACTTCACAAAACATATTAAACTAATGGGAGGTGAATTCTCCACCTTTGTCAAATCTTAAGCATTTTATCTTCGAATTCACTTCATTTTCAACCATTGCTTTGAATGCCTTGAATCTATCTAATGCATCTAATTTCTCTCTAAGAAATGTAATCCATGTATATCTAGAATAATCATCAATTAAAAGCATAAAGTACCTTTCACCAGGTAGACTTCTCACTCTCATAGGACCATAGAGGTATGTATGAACTAAATCAAGTAGTCTGGCAGTAGATTGTTCCTTTGATCTATAATGATTTCTTGCTTGCTTTCCAAACTAACAATTCTTGCAAATAACATTAACATGCTTTGTAATTCTTGGTAAATCTCTCATGGCCTGAACATAAATAATCCTTGCTAGGTTACCAAAAATCAGGCAACACATTCTCCTATTCAATAACCAACTTTCATTTATCTCAGTCATAAAGCATCGTCCATCAACACCCTTAAGTTGATAGATATTCCCTTCATATTTATTTCCTATAGTAATCAACATTCTGGATCCTTTCCGGATCTCACATTTCTCATCCTTAAACACAAGATCATATCCTTTTCTGCACATCTAACCAATGCTTCACATATTATGCCTTAAAACCTTAACATAGTAAACATCGTCAATATGATGCTTTCCATCAAAACTTACTGAACCTATCCCATAGATTTTAGCACTAGTAGATCATCTCCAAACATAACTAAGCCTCCATCATATTTATCAAGCTTCAAAAATTTGCTTTTATCATCAGTCATGTGATGTGACCAACCACTATCAACAACCCAAAAATTCTTCTCTTGTTTAGCATGTAGGGCAGAGATAACCATACCTTGTTTTTTTTCCTTCTCCTTCTCTAGAGGGATTTCCTTTACCTATTTTCTAGATTTAGTAGAAGTAGGTTCATCCTTAATTGCCAAGAACAAGAATTCATTATCATTTGGATCTTCATATTATGAATCCTCGTTAGAAATATTAGCATTCTCATTCACATAGTAAGCTCTATTAATCTTCTTTCCTTTCTTTTCTTTCTCATATCTTTGTTTATTTCTTTTAGCTCTTTCTAGACACTTTGCAACATAATGACCTATTTCTCCACAACTATAGAATTTAAAGGGAAACATACCATCATACTTATTGGAGCCTTTTCTTATTCTTCTTACAAATTTAGCTTCTACTTCATCAAATTTGTCTTCATCGGGATCTACAACTTTTGCAGCTTTAAAGGCAGACTTTGATTTTATTCCATTTCTTAGACTCGACTTCCTCATTTCATAAGATGTCAAAAAAACCTAATATTAGATCCTTAGTACAGGTCTTATAAACTATAGTCTTCTCAATAGTACTCACCTTCTCACTATAACAATCAGGAAGAGTTCTAAGAATCTTCTTTACAATCCTTGTTTCATCAATAGTAGCATCAAGTCCTCGCATTTCGATCACTACCTCATCCAATCTATATACAAATGCTTTAATATTTTCATCTTCGAACATATGTAGAAGATCAAACTATCTCTCTAAATTCTATAGTTTCACCTCTTTAACACTTTTGTCACCACCATGCACTCAGGTATCAACACAAATTTGAGTTACACTTTTTGCCAACTTATCAACACAAGTGAATTTAAGTATTTTTAATTAAAATTAAATTTTGGTCAAACATATGATCTTGTGAGATTCATTTTAGCTAAGTTATATATTTCCACAACTTTTCCAACTAAAATTGTTAGCTAAATGCATATTTAGCACCACTTTGAGTCCAATTTACAAAAAAAATAAAAATTATTTGAAAAACTTGATGTTTCAACAACTTCTACTCGTGTAAAATACATTTTATTTAAAACATAAAAATACCCTTTTGTATATCCATAAGTTTAATTTTCAAAAATGTATATAGTGTAATAGTTTAATTATTATTTATATTTTCCCTCTCTACTTTTACTAAATGTAGGTTATCAACAAAAAACATTAGATTGATTACCATGCCAAGGAAAAATAGTAAAACTTATTAGATTTTAAAAAAACTATATATGACACCCTAGACATAAGAATCTACATCAAGATGGTATAAATTTTTTCTATTTTAGATAAATAATTAATATGAAATTCGGTGTCGAATGGAAACAACTAAGTTTTAATACATGCACATTTTAATATTTATTTAAAAATATATATTTATCAAAATTGGAAATAAATATATCCATGCCCTAAAGTTTCAAGTTATAAATACACACAAAAAATTGAAGGAAAAAAATTAAACTTTACTATATAAAGATTGACATCGCATATAATTTCATTTTTCAACATTTTATCAACAACTAAATTATAGTGTTAATTTATAAAAAAAATATATTCAAATAATTTTTAAAAAAATTCAAAAAAATTAAAACATAAAATATACTAAAAAAATAAATATTTTATTAGTTTACAAAATTTCAAAAATCAAAACATATATATCACTTTTTAGTGATTGAAGTTTAAAAGTTGGATCAATGTTGGTTGGTTCCTTTATAAAAGTGTGAGACAACTTTGTACTTTTACCCACTCTTTTTAAAGTATCCCAAACTTCCTTAGCTGTCTTCAAATTTTGAACCTTAATCAACTCGAAATGTACCAGACTATTCTTCAAGATGAAGTTCACCTTATTGTTTGCTTCATGTGCTTTGATTTCTTCAAGTGCACTTAGACCATTAGGAGGAGTGTAAGGATTCTTGTAAGCTTTTTCAACATCATATCCATAATACTCGAGATATTCTTCCATCAATACTTTTCAGGTACCATACTTAGTTCCATTGAACCTCGGATAATCAAAGACCATTTTTCCAACCACCCCAGACCTTCCTCAAGCAGTTAAGCTCTGATACTAATTATTGAATAGGACAATTGAGAGAGGTAGTTAATCATTTGTCATAGATTTTAACCTTTAATTCAATCACCAGAACTAAAACTACTTAAATGATAAATCATCAAATACCAATGTAGAAACTCAAATCCAACACATAAACATAATAACACTAGATTTACATGGAAAACCCAATGAGGGAAAAACCATAGTGAGGATTAACTCACACTATAGAGAATATCAAAATTGATCAAAAAAAGTCTCATTGCCTAAAACAAGGCTCACTACCTGAAATAAGAACTCACTGTTCGGAACAAGGACTCATTGTCCAACAGGGCTACAACTCAGAGGGTTCACTGCCACATAGATACAAAGAATATAAAGAAGACTTATTACAAAGAGACTACAATCCCAATGCAAAAAAGGATTCCACCACAATCACTCGATCAAATTGCATGAATGATAGAGTTCACCTTCTACTCACTGTATCCGAAAACTCAGCATTAAGCTTCACACTAACCTCCCACACTCAAAACACACACACACTCTCTCTCTCTCTCTCTTACGGAATAGAATCAATGTTGCATCAAAGTACACTTTATCTTTTCTTTTATCACTCTTCTTCTTCTCTCTTGCATCTTAACTTCATCATTAACTCATCTTGCATTTATACCTTCTTCAACTTTGAAACATATCCAAAGTCGACCATCCACATCTAAATTTAAATTAGGTCAACACCAAGACATCCTAGGGTGGAATTAGAACGAGGGAAACCCAAACACATGATTCACCATCCTCAAAACTAGTATTTCACACAAGGCTGACTAATCCAGTGTAAAACACATAGAACCATTAAGCACAAATCTTCCAAATGCCAAAATTATCTTCAATAGAACTAGGGAACCACAATTCTGGAACTATAAGTCATAATACTTCATCAAAGAGAAATACAAACCAACACCAAAAACATCTAAAACCATAGTTCACAATTGGTGAACACAAATTTCACTGTACAACAAATCAACAACCATGAAAAACATATCTGAACCACACAACCACAAGAGGAAGTCTAGACCAAAAACTAGAGAAACCATTGAATACATGCAACATATCTTTTCTACAATTTTCTCAATATCCTCGACATATACAACCAACAACAACTAGTAAATAACCAATTGACCAGTTGACATCAATGACAACATCAACAATCTTTCCACAACACTTTCATTCTTGCAACAAAAATGATTCCTCTGCACATACTTAGGATTCCTTTTTGAAGCTTCTTCTTCCAATAGCATCTCTTTCTCTTTCTATTCTTCTTTTTTCTTATTCACTACGAGGGGGTTTATCAATTTCATATCCATCTATCAACACTGAGCTCTAATTTGATTCTTCATCCACTTTGACACTTTCAATTTCAACTATCTTTTTCAACCTTTTCTTATAGAATTTGTATGCCTTGCTCTTTGTAGAATATTTAATGAAGATTCCTTCATCTCATCTTGTGTCAAACTTTCCTAAGTTTTCTTCATCTCTTCTGATATAAAATTTATTTCTAAACACTCTGAAATATTTCATAGTAGGATGTTTTCCATACCATAACTTATAGGGGGTCTTTGAATTGTTCACTCGTGCTTGTCATCATAGTTCTTGTTTCCTCTTGAACTATCATGTTCTTCCTTCCACAACTCCATTTTGTTGAGGAGTCTTAGGAGCTAATAAATGTCTCTTTATCTCATGATCTTCAAAAAAAATAGTAAACTCATTGGAGGTGAACTCACCACCTCAAACACTTGATTTTCAAATCCCTTGTATTCTAAACCATAGATTTTAATTCTTTAAACTTATCTAGAGCTTTTGATTTTTCTTTGAGAAATGTTACCCAAGTCATTATAGACTAATCATCTCTCAATAACATTAATTACTTATCACCTTGAGAGCTTCATGTTTTGATAGGTTCGAATAGGTCTATATGGACCAACTCCAAAGGATCTATAGTAGAATATTCCTTAGTCTTGAACCTTTCCATTTTCTATTTTCCAAACTGACACTCCTTGTAGATTGAATTGTTAGGATTTGTAATTATTGTTAGATATCTCACAACATTATTAGAGTTTATCTTCACTAGGCTATCCAAATTTATGTAACACATTCTTCTATGCATGTCCAACTTTCATTGATTTGTGACATAGATCACTTTACACCACCACCATTGAGCTGATAAAAATTTCCTTATGTCCTTGTTCCTTCTGAAACCAAAGTTTTGAAGATTCCTTTTTTGATATCACAACCATAATTGTAAAACACAAAATTGTATCCTCTACTACACATTTGTCCTACACTGAGAATATTATGTCGGAGACCCTTGACATAAAGAACATCATCTATCTTATACTTGCCATCAAAACTGATTGAACCATTTCCACAGATCTTAGCAAATGTATCATTACAAAACTTAACAATACCACCATAATAATTTTGAAGTTTAATAAACTTACTCTTACCAACTATAATATGATTTGAGCATCCACTATCAACTATCTAATAGTTTCTCTCCTCTCTTGCATGAAAGATAGTCAACATAGTTCCTTCAATATTGTGACCTATTTTCAAATCAATTTCCTTCAAACATCTTTCACGAGTAGTAGAATTAGTTTCAACAATAAAAACCATGAACAAGCATTCATAACTTCCATCATCCAAATAGTTTTCTTCCTCATCATCAGATACACCACTATCTTCTTTAACATAATAACTCTTCTTGAAAGGTTTACCTTTGTGATATTGATATTTGTTATTTGAAACTTTGATTGGACATTTAGAGGAATAATGACCTATCTTTCCACGATTGAAACAGTTGAAGGATAACTTACCTTTGTATTTTCCAATGCCCTTTTTCAATCTCCTAAGAAAATTTTCTTCTACCTCATCAATATTTTCATGATAGGATTCATCATTCTTCTCCTTCTTGTTGACTTCAAAATATTTTTCTTTCCTTGTAGCATCTTTATCAAAATCTCTTAATTAAAAGGTAGTTAAAGCACCAAAAAATTGATCTCTAGTAGATATTGATCCAAATTTTGAGCCTCCTCAATAGGAGGAACTTTAGCACTATGATATTTAGGAAGAGTTCTAAATACCCTTTTCACTTCACTTTCTTCTAGTTTTCCACCAAGAGCATTGATGGTATTGATATTTTCATCCACCCAAAGCACGTAGCCTAAAATATCTTCATCTCACAACATCCTTAGGGTTTCAAATTTGGCTTTGAAATTTAAATCTTTGCTTGATTGACCTTATCATCTCCTTCATAAATGCTCTAAAACTTTGTCTAGACCTCTTTAGTAGTTTTGTAGCTTATCACCTTCACAAGTTCTAAATTAGAATGTCCTCTCAAGATAGAAAATTCCTTTATTTTCCATTACTCTCATAGTCTCTTATCTCATAATCACTTTCTTGAGCAATAGTAGGCATAGTATATCCATTTTCAACGAACTTCCACACACCTAACCCTAATGAGACAAGAAAGGCTTCCATTCTGGCCTTCTAGAAAGAATAGTTTGTTCCATCAAACATATGAATCTTGAAAGCATTCTTGTGCACCATCTCAATCTACCTCAAGTAGTTAAGCTTCTTCAAAGTAATCATAGCTCTAATACCAATACAACCGAGAGTGAGGATGAATCAATTGTACATTAAAACCTTCAAACCCTAATTAACCTCTAAACCCTTATTAAGAATTGACATGAATGTAAACACATGAGACATAAACACATTCACAACCATACACAATAGAACACCATATTTACATGGAAACTCCTAATCAGGGAAAAACCATGGTGAGGATTAACTCACATATATATGAATAACAACACCGAATACAAAAGGCTCATTGTTGGAGGGGCTCACTACTGAGAGGAAAATAATGGCTCACTTCTAAGGTCTCACTTCCTAAAGGAATCACTTTCTAGAATAGAAAGAGAATAGAAGAAACTATTAGAAGAAGGTTCACTACCTTAGAGAAATAGGAGAATACACCACAACAACTCTACACCATCTGCAACTTCAGGAACATTGAAAATGTAGAAACCTTCTACTCACTATTTCTAATATCCTTAGGTTTTTAAGCTCACACTTAGATCTCAAAATTTCCTCTTTCATTCACATCATACTTCACACCACACTCTTCTCCAATAATTAACCTTTCTTATATATCCTTCATGACCTAAAATAACTTCTCTAGTTCAGCCTTAATGAAATGTATGCACCTCAAATATGCAAACAACAAATAGGTCAACACCAAACACTTTCATGGTGGAAAGAAGTGAAGGCTAACCAGTCTAAGGTTTAACCAAGACCCAAATATACATCAACACGCTACAACACGCTTCCACAAAAAACAAACCACCTTTGCAAATAGCACTAGCACACTAGGTTGGAAAAGCCTAGTCTAACACTCTCAAACACTCAAGTTCACACTTTTTTAGGTCTGAAAACACCATGCAAACCATATAGAAACATCACACAAAATCCTAGAATATTCTAACACCATTGGAATATTCAACACCACTTTCACAACCACATACTATCATCTTATGTAAGAAATCAAACTACCATTGAGATATAACACATGAACCAAGAATTGAACAAAAAAACACTCAACACTCCAAGGGAAGGTAGATATAATCAATAAATCCACGTTCCCAAATTTTCAAGAGAATAAACTTCAATGTGGAGAAATTCAAAGAAACTCCATTTCTCCCAGATAACCTTCTTCACAGGAAACACACTGTCAAACACAACTTCTAATACCACATTATTAGAGCCTAAAACTCTATATATAACACATATAAACATCACATCCAAACTACACAAGCACATCTTCAACCACGAATAAATGTGGAGCACAAAAAATAACACACCTCTATCACCTTATACACTCTTTATTCAAATTTTCTCAAAAGTACTTGGAAACCAAGTAACTTGTTGCATCTACAACACTTGTTGAATACCGCAAATCCACACTAGAGGTTGACATTAAAACACAACACCTTCTAAACATGACCACACTAGAGTTTGACATCAATGATAGCACTAATGACAACATAGTGAAACAATATCCAACAAATCTTTGGGGGAGACATATTTCCCTAATCATTAAATAGGAAAGAAAATAGGTCATCCTTAAAGGTTTTTATTTTTGAGATATTTCACAATTGGTCCCTTAAATATTCCCTCTAGATTTATTTTCTAAAACTCTTATATAACATTCTAGAGGAAGTGAATAGAGATAGCTAACATTTGCATCACCTTAATACAAAAATTGAACAAATTGTTGACTCTTACCTCCAAGGTGTCCATCCTTTGCTACAAAGACTTGAGAGAATAATTTTTATGAGTAAAATGAGAACATAGATGCACAAGGATAGTCAAATTATCATTGTAATTTCCTATATATGTGATATAAATCTTGGTCACTAAGGCACCATCAAAGCCTAAAGTCACATCTTTCTTAGTGTTTAAATCATTCCTTGGACCTTAGAAGACTCAAAGTCATTAGATGCAATCATTTTTGATAATTTTCTAGGAATTTATTCATTGGACAAGGAAACACCTTCCTCATCCACATAGTCTAGAGAGCTACTAGAATTCTCATTCCCTTATTTATATTATCACTCCTATCTACACTATTAGGTATTGAGTTATCACTACATAAAAAAAACTCCACCTTGTTATCCTTGGTAGGAGAATTATATATCTTGGCTAATAACTTATGTTTTGATGAAAAAGGGATCCTAGGTCTAATACATAGAACACTAGAATCAAAACTTTCTCAAGAGAACATTAGGATGTACAAATCAAGGTTATTAGATTAGAATTCAACTACAAAAGTGAGTCAATCAGACCTGGTTCTGATCCTTTAGAGCCTTGGAAATTGATTGGAATTAAATTGGTTTTATTAACCTAATTAAACTTTGTTCCCTAATCTAAAAATGCAAGTTTTTGATAATTGAGAAATTGTAATAGCAATTTTGACACTAGATCTAGACTGAGCAGGACATTATGCAACTATGGTAGAAAGTTCAACCTAATTTTTGAGGGCATTTCCTCTAGGGGTGCCACTGTCCTTTTAGGTATTTTTTGGATATGTTTTTGTAATCCTTGAGAACTAGATTATAGCTTCTAATTCTTGTCTAGAAATTTGTTGGATCATTGTTGGATAATTTCGTAGGTGAGTTTTCATGAGTTGTCAAGGTGTAGGGCTTCAATTACAACAACAAATAATTGAATTTCAATCTTGTTGGTTCCCAAATCAACAGGTTCAATGTGCCCTAAATAATAGCCACTTTCTCATATTTAGACTCAAAGGTGGATTTGGCCAATGAACAAGATTCAGTCAAAGACTAAAATCTCCTACACTTTTGACTTTGTTAAACCAAGGTGGGTCTCCCTAGCAGTATATTTATAGATACTTGTGTGCCAAATTATCAAATACACTGTAAACAAATGTTTCTCCTTCAATTGTTTGAAAGACACAGTACCCCTAAAGGTTTGGTTGACCTTCATGGCAGTGTTTAACTCAAACATGAGAGATGTAGAGCATTAAATTCCACACATAAACAAACTGAGATTGATAAGTAATTTGATTTAAATTTGTAATTTTTTTCTGAATTAATCAACAGAATGAAACAAGAATAACACACTTAGATCGGTGTTTCATCCATTGGAATGGAGTCAAATTCAATACTTGTGCAACCTGATAAAAAATTAATACACACAATCATCTAAGCTTTGAAGATACTATATTACAGTATTTCAACATAACATCTCAACCATAACTTCTTATCAGAATCCTAGCACTTAGTTTAATATAAACCAGTAGCCTCGCTCAAGCATGAACAAAACTAAACATCCACTAGAATTCAATGGAGAAAAATAAAATAAATCTTGATTATGTTATTCATAGATTATAAAACAAGTACATAGCAGAGAAATGGCCTCAATTTTCACCATTCAATATTATTATGCCAGTATTTCTATCAAAATTACATACATATTGACAATAACTCAAAAAAACCTAAGACTTAACTCTGAAATGTTTTGTATTACAATGTTCACCATGAATAATTTCAAAACAACCAACCACCTACAATGAATCAAAAAATTTCACTTAAGAAGAAAGAAACCCTAAATTCCCATCAGAAGAAGACACTTGGCAAACTCAGGTCCATTGATGCATAACTACCCACTGCCTGAAGAGAAACCCTATTATGTACTTTGATTCATGCCCCTTGCATTTTATTCTCTTCAACAAAAAAAATATTCCCCACCTTGAAGATTCATCATTCTTTATTCTGCAGTTGAAAATACTTTACTTGCAAAAGATTTCACCTCCAAACACATTTTACCTACTATGTGAAAACTGGTTCTCCATGAAAAAACCTCTCCCAGTAAAGAAAAGATTTCATACAATGAATGTTTTATTCACTTTATAAAATTTCACTTGTGTATACTTTCTATTTTATTTTGTTGGCATCATAAGTTTCACTTTAACTTTGAAGGCATTTTAAAATTCTCATCGGGCCATTAAAACTATTTTACCCATGCTTTTACCTCCTACTCTATATTAAAATTTTACATTTTAAAATGGAGAGATTTTAAAACCATATCATTGGGCAAATTCCCAGCACAAATATTTCACCGGGCAACTCTTTAATGTTTTTCCTTTAAAATTTCATCTTGGGTCCACCACCATCTCACGAAAGGCCTCCATCGCATATATCCAATATAAATGAGGAATGATAAATATAATGGCAATGAAATAATACAACCAAATTCATGTGAAAGAATTTAAAAATCATTTATCAGGAAAATACAAGTTTACCCGTGCACCCACCTTTTCATTGATTTAAAATTATTAAATAACCACTTTGATCTCCTGCCACAGGCCCACCATCTTCACTCAAACTTTGCAAACATTTTCATCGCTTATCTCTAATGCCAAGAGAAAATGAAAATATAAATAACGCTAGGAGATATTCACTCACTAACTAATTTGATTGTAAAATTCGATGAAAATTTTCGACGAAAGTTGTATAATTAGATGTATCGTTGGGTACTTGTGATATTAAATTTCAAATTTTCATTTTTTTTAGATTTTATCCCTGATGTTTGTCAGAATTTCGACGAACCTTATTTTTCGTCAAAGTTTCGGCAAAGATTTTCCGTGAAAATTTTGATGGACTTGGAAAGTTAAATTGTGGTTGACATAAATAAAATTGAGCTCGACTATTTATTGTGACAATGTTTTGCTCGACGATTTTCTTGGGAAAAATCATAAAAAATTCAAGAAGATATTGCCAAGTTGAGGGTAGTCATTGTCTTTTTCCAAAATTCATTTGTGAAGTCAGATTTGTACTTCCAGGTTTGAAAATCATATTTTAAAGCAACATCTCATCAGATTTCATTTTTAGACTCGTGCATTTTCATAATTTCATTTCTATATTTTAGACTTGACTTCACAAATTCTTTATAAGGGAATTGTTTATAACTGGTGGAAAATTCTTGATGGATTTGGACAAATATTATATTTGTAAGGTTTTCGTTTTAACCCTAATGATCAATTTTCAATAGATTTTGGAGCCATAACTAAATAATATCAAAGGCATAGGGATAGCTATAGAGTAAAATGGTTGTCAAGATTCAGGCCTAGAGGGTTGAAGAAAGAATTGGGAATGTTTTATAGTGGATAGTTAGAGCCATTTAGCTATGATATTTTTGAAGACTACTTCATAAAGATGTATTTTTTCCTTTGCCAAGTTTCAAAAATAGATTTTAGACCTTAGATGCTAGTGAATCTAATGGTGTTGCCTATTGATATCCAAAGCAGGGATGTGAATAAGACTGATGAGTATGCAAGCTATATTGTAGATAAAATTCATACATATTTTAACTTTATTAAGGCATATAATAGGGTGGTCCACTTCAAATTAAAGTCTTTACTATGTCATACTATTTTATTTCTAGAATTCATTTGTGAAGTTAGATTTGTACTTCCAAGTTTGAAAATCATATTTTAAAGAAACATCTCATCAGATTTCATTTCCAGATTTTGTTGTGCAAGTTCAATATTCTGATTTTAGGAGTCTAACAGTTGGAAATCATAGTAAAATCAGAATTTAATAATTTCTGGAATTAGCATTTTAAAGTGTTTTATGGGGTCATTAACTTCAAACTATCTTCTCTTTTGCAGGGGTGGTTGCATGCCCAATTTTTTTGGTTTAAAATATCAGAATTATTAGATTTTGTTACCTATCTATGATTAAAAATTATTGGAGTGTGAGTTTTATATTTTTTGAAGATCTAAATATTTAAGCTTGGTAAAGAAAAATCATGCCAGATAATATTAGTCCAGAACAAAATGAAGAGTCACTTGATAGATTGTGGGCTAGATTGAAAAGAAAGGGTGATGGTAAATGTTATTGTCCTTGCAATAATTACAAGGGCTTAAAGACGAGAATAATTTTAATCACAACAGATGAGAAACATTGTAGGTAGCATGGTCATGTTGAAGGGGGGCATGATTATCATCCATTGGTAAGTTGTTGATTATATGTGTTTATATTGATTGAATTTGTAAATGTTTATATCATTTTAACATTTTATATATATATAAAATCACTTGATCATGATCATGGTTTATTTGTGTCTATCATTATTATAAAGGTGGGGTGCCCTAGGACACATGATATGGATTATCATGGCCCGAAGAATGTGGTTTTGCAAGCGGAGGAACATGGAGCTATGAATATCGAAGATGAAGTTAATGATCCTACAGAAGAAGATGATCATGCACCATAAAACACAGTTGAGGATGATGGTACAAATACATTGATCCATGAAAAATTTAGTGGCACAGTTGATCATGTTGATCGAGATGAATTTGATGATGTTCGTGATTTACCTGTACTTGAGAAGGCATTCGAGCCCCTTTCTAAAGGCTCCCAAACAAATCTTCTCTATGTTGTATTGTTGTTGGTGAACTTGAAGGTTATGAATGGTTTATCTAAGATAACAATCTCATAGATGTTAAGGTATGTCATATATGTCATATTTTTTCATCTATTTTAATTGTTGTTAGTTCATCACTAGTAAACAAAGGATGAAATATGTACCATTAATATTATTTATATAAACAAATTATTTTTTGTTGTAGATTGATTGGTGAATTTTTTTACCACCATCAAATATTTTACCTCGGTCATACCTGGATTTATCTGGCATTGTAAGATCTAGATTTATCCTTTAAAAGATTGAATGGCTAACAACTGCACAGATTATAATGATCAATTATAAACTAACAATCTAAATCAAAACAAAAAAGAGCGAAGAAATAAACATGAATAAACTAAAAAAATAAATGGAAAGCTCTCACCAAATATGCATTCACCCCTTCGAATTATCTCAATTTCTCTTCTCCATTTTAACTTTTCAGTATTCTTGCCCTCAGATTTCTGTGTTTTATGTAAGTATAACTTCGTCGAATGTCTAAGCAAAATATCAAAGATAATTTTCTTCTCAAAAGTGTATGATTTCGGGAGAGGAATAATGATAATGACAAGCCATTTTATAGATTTTGGGTTTTCGAACAAATGACTCAGATTGAAAGAGAGATCGACGAATGAGATTGATGAATGTCATGCAATGTCAGTTCTGTGTCAGTTAGAATGTGAGTTAGAACATGATTCAAGAAAGACTACATGATAAAGATTAAATTAGAATGATAAGTTAATCTTATGTCAAGACTGTTCGAAAATAGGAAGAACAAGAGTTCAAGATCTTAATCTTCAGTTAAAAGTCTTCAAAAATAGAAGAAATAGAATTTGATTGTCAAAGACAAAGTTAGAACTCAAAGATGAAGAATTTGAATGCATAAGTAAATTAATTAATTAAATAAAGATATTTAATTAATAGACACATACATGCATATGAGTTAGAACTAGTTAACTGACTAATTGTGACAGAGAGTCTTCTCGTAGAGATGATCAGCTATTAAATCAAGAGATAACTGGAGAACTAAAAATAGATCTCGAGTCAGAAGGTGAGTGAGTGATTAGATAACTGATTGATAGAAGAATGTGACATAAATAATTAAATAATGAATTAAATGTTAATTTAATTCAACATTCGAAAATAAGAGATTAGATTAAATAAATAAAGATAATTTATTTAATTGACTTTCGAAAAGGTGGAATTGAATAATTAAATAATTAATATTTAATTATGGATAAAGAGGTCTAATTAAATAGAAAATTATTTAATTGAGAAGGAGGATTAATTAGTTAGCGACATAATTAAATAAATGTAATTTATTTAATTAATCAATAGTTGAATAAATGAATTAGTGAATTAATTAAAAAGGGTATTTAATTAATAGAGGAATATGTATTAGAAAATGTAATTAAATAATAAATATTATTTAATCATGACCATGGATAAAATAGAAAATTATGTCGAATGTGTACTCGCAGGCCTAGACCAATTTTTGGTATCTACAGTTTGCCCTTCTTTGATACAATGTTGTTTACACATTGTGTCAAAGAAAATATGCCCCGGTCGTGCCCCAGCATGAAACAGAGTAAGGTATGCCCCCTCGAGAAAATTGACAATTTTTGAAAAGTTTCAAAAAAATCAGGAAATATTCTCGATAAGTCAATTTGATGACCAAAAATGCTATGGAGTTGACGAAATTGAATTTGGAGATGTTACGGACATGTACGGGTCATTTGAAGTTGAAAGGTTAAGCGGTCAATAGACTAGGTTAGAAGGAATGCCACCAAAACCCTCGCTATAAATAAGAATTAGGGTGAAAACCAATTCATTTGCACCAAGAGGAGTTAGAAGTGAGATTTTTCTCTGACAAGCAGACGAAGATGGCTCCCATTCCATATGTTGCGCATCGAGGATATCGAATCTGAACCTTCAGGCGGCTCATCGATGCAGGACCACCGATATGTACCCAAAAATGAGCCCTTGAAATTTTGTTTTGCATGTAGATCTAGGCCTTTAAAATTTAATTTTCAGATGCGGTCTTTGAGAATCAATGCATATGTCGTCGTATGCAGTGCATTTGACTGCGGAACGACGCATATGTGAAAACATGTCTAGGCTAGGTTAGGCATTTAATGTATTTGTTATAAAATGCACCGCATATGTACTCATGAAACACATCTGCATTTAGGATAAACGTATGTAGACTAGTGAACCGCATATGCATTTGTGAAACGCATATGTAGTAGTTAGACATGGTATAGCGAAATGCACCACATTTGATTTCTGCAATGCATTTGTTTATAGTAGAAAGTTGGATTGGTGATGTGCAACGCATATGAAATATGCAATGCACATACCTTGTAATGCAATGCATTTGTATGAATGCAGTGCATCTGTCACTATGAGCCGCATTTATATGTGTGAGACATGACCCGACACCTTCGATTTGAGAGATTGCTTGACTAGTGCAGAGATATGTCTTTTATGGAGACTTGGTCTCCATCATTGTCTTTCGATGCCTATCATTCAGGAAAACAAAGGGATTCTCACCGTGTTGTGCGAGTGATGGCACTCTGAGACATCACCTTTCCATTTGCCGACTGGGGAGGCAACTGTCACATTGGAGGATGTGTACAGGATACTAAGACTTCCGATCAGAGGAGAGCAGGTGATGTATGATACCCAGCAGGGATTGATGGAGTTAGCAAGATTCTATTAGGTGGATGATATTAGGAGGCTTGGGATTGAGCATTATGAGATCAGATGGCCAGTGTTAGCAGATAGATACATGAGGATTGACTACATACTATGCACACTGATAGGTGGGATAGTATTACCTGATTGACGAGGTCATGGTTTTCTTCTGGGATGGGGGGAGATGTTGGTGGGCATGTTAGAGAGGGAGACTTTCTATGCCTGGGGTCCATGTCTTTTAGGGATGTTATATTTTCATTTACATGATATTGCTTACAAAGACGCACAGTCGATGAGCTGTGAGACCACGTTGCTGATGGTTTGGGCATGGGAGAGGATAGTTGTGTTCCATCCTCCGGTGACTATAGAGCGACGAGCGAGATCTCTATATGTTCTCCGGTACATGGGAAACATCATGAAAAGCCATGTGGGGGATACTGGATATTGGAGACATGCACTCGACATCTTAGATCAGTTCACTTGGAGACCATACACGGACTGTGAGGAGTGGGTGGATGAGAATAGACATTTTCCATTTTGTAGATAGACATAGTACCTCATTGGGAGGACTATTTCAAGCATGCACATCATAGAGAGGCACTTGCCAGAGGAAGTTTTGAGACAGTTCAGAGAGGTTCACGATGAGCCTCTAGGTAGAGTAGAGTTTTGTCGATCGTCGAGAGAGGTTTCACACTAGGGACCCATGATTCCAGTAGCTAATGCGGAGGTAGAGATACTGGCCTTACAACCAGTATAGTGGGGATGGAGAGACGGATTAGTAGATCCAGGGACTACAGCTACATATGACACATGGTGGGTGGAGCATCATCTAATTCCTTACACAAATCTAGATTAGTCGACACCAGTTGAGAGATGAGGCACATGGCTGAGAGGACGGCGGAGAGGTAGAGGTGGCAGAGTTGGAGGGAGGGGTGATGGGGATGATGGCAGAGGTGGGGGTGGTGCTAGAGGTAGTAGACAAGGACAAAGAGGTTAGAGAGGGGGTCAGGTAGGTGGACTTTCACCTACTTGAGAGGCAGTGGTAGTTGATGCATCGATGTTGGACATCAGAGGTGGAGCTGATGCATAGGTTGGAGGTGAGTAGGCTGCCGAGGAGGTAGTTGATGTGGCTATTGGGGGAGAGGATGTTGTAGAGGATGAGGAGGTGGATATAGATATTGATGTGGATATCGATGCTCTTGGGATCCTGGTAGGGTATGGGGAGGATGATGTGGAGGAGGAGGCACCGATGAAGGAGCAGGAGAGAGAACTCAGAGATCAGATTGTGGAGGGGAGATGAGAGGATGATGCTCCTAGGGATGGTGATAGGGAGGCTTTGGAGGAGAGAATGAGACTGATGAAAATAGAGATTGATTTCATGCAGATAGAGAGGGACAGTGCTCATGCAGAGAGAGAAATTTCCCGTGCAAAGAGGGATAGTGCATTGATGGAGAGGGATCAGACCATAGCCCGAAGACAAGAGATAGAGCAGAAGTTTATAGAGGTCAAATGCCTTTGCATTGGTTCCTCATCTAATGGTATGGTTCGTGAGTTAGTCAGATCCGTAGAGAGAGCTACATATTATAGGGATCTATATGAGGTAGTGGTGCCAGCACAGAGACAAGCTCCTAGCTTTTCAGAGGTGCACAGCCATAGGTCACAAAGTAGGAGTCACACGAGCACACAAAGTATAGAGGGTGTGGTAGGACCACCGAGGATAGGTCCATATGATAGTCCTTCCACCTCATAGAGAGCACCTCCGAGGCAGTTTGTACCACCTTCATCGCGTGACAGTAGTGGTAGTGGGGCACGGTGACACTTGTTATTATGTAGACATGTATTTTGATCAGAGAGCCTGCGAGTTTATTTTATGTATGGATACATGCTGATATTGTACTATGACACATTATTTTGAGTGGTATATATGATATTTGGTGGCTTCTCTATGATATGCAGTTCAATTTTATGGATGATGCATTATTTCTTTATGATTATGTTTCCTAGATGGTGTATGTACATGTGTTATATGAATGAATTCTTCTACATGTTATGAGTTTATGCAATTTATGTTGTTTATGATGATTTTGTATGATGATTTTATATGCTATATGATGTTTATTTATATGTGATGGCAATATGTACATGCAATGTTTTTATTATGTATCTTATGATGATGAATGCCTATTATGTCACGATGTCGAATGTATGCAATGAATATGGTAATGTTACTATGTATATGTTTGAAATGCAATGCTACTATATGAAATGCTTATAAACTATATGTTATGTGGATAATCTAATGTTTCTGTTGTGCCATAGGACTCTATCATTATGTTAGAAAAAAGAAATGTTAGCATGAATGATTCCAGAATGTTAGTAAGAAATAATTAAAGTGGTTGATTGAGAATAAACATGTGATCTTCGATATTTTTCCAGATATGCTAAGCTTGCAATTTTTATCATCATTGGGTAGGACATGACACAAATGGATAGTACACACCATGATATGAGATAGACCATAGTGTACAAAGTCATCCATTTGTGAATAATAGACAGTCGTAGACAAGGAGTGTCATAACTCATACTAAGGACAAGATTGCCCCAGTTGTTTTGTTGAGACAAACCATAGACAACAAACAAATAAAAGACGGGTCATGAAACTTCATTGATCCTCTAAATCCTTGATAGGACATCCTTGAGGAAACTATTAACATGACTCAAAAACAAAAGTTAAAAAGACAGTTGAAAGACAATAGCCAAAGAAAAAGAGTCCTGAGACATCCTTGCTTCTCTAAATCCTTCAAGGGGCGTCCTTGAGAAAGCTAGTAACCAGATGAATTCACAAATCAATAGAAAAATAAGACAAAATAAGATATAAAGTCATGAAGACAAATAAAAGAATTCACCAAAACTTGATCTGGTTGGATTTTTTGATTGTTTGATGTTTGACATAGCATAATGTGAGAGATGACACATACCACATTAGACATTGAGTCTGGTTTCGACTTAGTGACCATTTGTATAAGGCATGACAAAGCCTGGTTTCAGAAAAGACATGTGCCATAGAAGACATTTGAGCCTGATGAAGTTGATGTGACAAGCAACATGAGGCTGTGACAATTTGATAGCGTCTATTGACAAGAAAGACATATCTTTCTTAAGACGTAAGTTGACCATTCTAACAATGTGTTTGATATTGACTTGATGACTTTGAGATGTTTTGCCTTGTTGATGCATGACTTTTTTTGATTCCTTGGCTGATTAAAAGTGTGTGTATGTTTGGACAGTGTATGACATGAGATGATACCTTAAAGTACTAACCTAACTGACTGAAGACATGTACTTAAGTTGATGATATGCAACATGTGTGATAATGAATGCAATAAACCCTATTGGACTAACCTAGTACGGTCTCGGGGGCTCATTGATTGATTAGCCTTGCCTACGTTGTACATGTAGAGACCTCATAGTTTGACACGACCAATGACTTGGAATGTACAAAGAGTCATGATTTTAATGTGTGTGATAGATGACAAACCTAGACAGATAGACCTATTGCCTCGGGGGCACATTTATTGATGGCCTTGCCTACGTCCCAGTCATAGAGGCAACATAGTTTGACTATGTGTACGACTGACTTAACATGACTAACTTGACTCTATTTTTGGTATTTGTTTTTAGGACACTTTTGATGGTGTAATGCTATGTACAAGGTTCCCATTACACAAAACAAGGATTTTCCCCCAGTCAGGAATAAGACTTGTGAGATGGAATGGGGAATGTGACAAAATGGACCGTGATGTCAATCGTTCCAAGTGATGGATAGGCCAACCATTTATTATGAAGGATGGTGAAAAAGTTTGATTGGAGTGATGGTAGATGAAAGAGTGAGTTTGACTACACATGGTGCCTGTTTGCCAAGTTTTCACCAAGGTACTTATCCATAGCGCCACTAAAGCGGTTTTCACTATTGGATGGATTATTTCTCTTTACTTTTTTGATGTTACAAAGATGCTTGTTTGCTAGTTTTTCATCAAGGTAACCACTTTTTCATTTTTTCATTTTTTTGTATTTTCTAGATTAATACGCGGATTCTCAGAAGCTACACATAGAACCTCTTTAGATGAATACTTTTGATGGGTGACATAAGTGGCTCTCCTTCAGGAGTAGAGAGTTGATATGCTCTTGATCCAAAGGCTTCTGTGACTATATAGGGCCCCAACCAGTTAGGTTCAAACTTACCTCATTTTTCTTATTCACCTTGATTCTTAGGATTCTCCATTAAAACCAGGTCTCCAATGTCAAAGTCCCTATTTATGACTCTCCTATTATAGCTATGACGAAGACAATTCTAATATGCTTGTAAATGGTCTAGTGCCTTCTGTCTTCATTCATCCAGTAATTCTAGCTCTTGTAACCTAGATACATGGTATTCTTCATCGTCAATATGACTTTTCAAGGAAACCCTTAGAGAAGGAATTTTGACCTCAATAGGTAAGATAGCTTCGGTTCTGAATACGAGTGAATATGGAGTGGCACTAGTGGGAGTACGAATGATAGTGTGGTAATCCCATAAGGCGGGATTAAGCTGTAGGTTCCAGTCACAACCAACATCATTGATAGTCTTTTTTAGGATTATAACAATGGTTTTATTAGATGCCTCGGCTTGGCCATTACCTTGTGGGTAATATGGGGTGGAGAAATGATGTTTGATATGGAACTCATCACATAGATGGCATACTTCTTGGTTCTTGAATGGGCGGCCATTGTCTATGATTATGGATTGGGGTACACCATACCGACAAATGATATAGTTGAGGATAAACTTGGATATTTGCGTGTCGGTGATGTAGGTCATGGGAATAGCTTCAATCCATTTGGTGAAGTATTCAGTGGCAGTTATGATGAATTTATGACCGTTGGATGAGGGAGGGTGCATCTTACCTATGAGGTCAAGTCCCCATTAGGTGAAAGGCCATGGTGATGTAATCGGACAAAGCTCCTGTGCTAGTGCTCTTATCAAATCTCCATGTATCTGACATTGTCTACATTTCTTTACAAAGATATATGAGTCTTTCGCCATTGTAGGCCAATAATAACCTAGTCTCATAATCTTATGGGCTAAAGTAGGACCACTTGAATGGGATCCACATATACCCTCGTGCACCGCTCTCAAAGTTGTTTGTGCTTCTTCAGCATTGAGAAATATCATTAGGGCATTATCTAAGGTACGTCTATATAGGGTATCTTTGATGATGGTGTATTTAGCTGACTTTCGGATAAAGGTTCTGCATTGGTTATTGGACAATTCTAGAAGTAAGGTTTGGTCTTTCAGGTAGTCAAAAATGTCTTTGTACCAAGGGGAAGTAGGACCAAAAATCGTACACACCATCGTAGTATCGAGGACATCATAGGTAGGGACCTACAGGTGTTTAACCAAAAAACTCTAACTTAGGCACGTTACTCGGAATATCCAACAAGGAACCCACAGTTGCCATAGCATCTGCAGCCTTGTTCTGAATATGTGGTATCTATTGAAAGGTAATGTCATTTAATTATTGCTTGAAACTATCAGCCATGCACTTGTAAGGGGCCAGTTTCTCATCCTTAGTCTCATAATCATCATTTACTTGTTGGATTACTAGTTGAGAATCACCAAAAAACATGTAGACTCATAATCTTCCATTGTGCTACCATTCTTAGTCCTGTCACTAAGGCTTCATACTCTACTATAATGTTAGTACAAGGGAAAGCAATCCTGAATGATTTAGGAATAGTATCAACTTGAGGTGTAACAAATAGGATACCTGCTCTTGAACCATGATTTGTATGTGACCCATCAAAGTATTGTTTCCATTTGGTTCTAACGTCAATGTTAAAGAGAAATTCATCAAGAAAATCTGCCACTAAAGGATGATCTGCCTTAATGGGTGCATCTACTAACTTATTTGCTATCACCTATCCTTTTATAGCCTTCCTTTTCGCATATTGGATGTCATAATCGCTAAGTATCATAACCCATTTAGCCAATTGGCCTGTCAATGCTACCTTACTTGGGAGATACTTGAGCAGATCAATCTTTTCCACTAACACTATTTGACGATTTAGCATATAGTGCCAAAGTTTTTGAGTAGAAAAGACTACCACTAGAAAGGAATGTTCAATGTTTTTGCAATTCAATTCATATCCTATCAAGGTATGACTGATGTAATAGACTGCTCTTTCACGACCTTGATCATCGTTTTGTGCAAGAAGAGCTCCTAATGCCAATTGAGTTGCTGAAATGTATAGTATCAATGGCTTTCCATATGTTGGTGGCATTAAGATAGGTGGAGTGAGAAAATAGTCCTTGATTTGTTGGAAGGCTTCTTGAAATTTAGGCATCCAGACAAATGGTACTCCTTTCTTGAATAGATGTTGAAATGGGTGTATTTTATCTGCCAGTTGTACTATGAAACACCTCATAGATTGTAATCTTCCCTACAGTGTCCTTAGTTGACCTATGCTGATTGGAGGAAGCATTTCTATGATAGCTCTTACCTTCTCTAGATCTACTTCTATGCCTCTTCTAGATATAATATACCCTAGAAGTTTCCTTGATTTCACTCCAAAGACACATTTCTTCATATTTAGTCTGACGTTGTAATTCTCTAGCCTCTGAAATATCTTGTCTAGAACCTTCAAATGATCTGCCCTTGTTTCTAATTTAGCTATAATGTCATCTACATAATTTTCCATGAGAGTATGTACAAAGTCATGGAAAATAGTAGTCATGGCCCGTTGATAGGTAGCTCCTACATTCTTAAGGCCAAAAGGCATAACATTCCAAGAGTATGTGCCCCATGGACATGTGAAAGCTGTCTTATGTTGGTCTTTAGCTGCAATTCTGATTTGGTTATATCCAGAGAAACCATCCATGAGGGATAGCATCTCATAGCTTGTTGTAAGATCTACTATAATGTCTATGTTTGGCAAAGGGAAGTCATCCTTAGGACATACCTTGTTGATGTCTCTAAAGTTTGTGCAAATGTGAATGCCCCTAGTTGGTTTAGTCATTGGTACAAGATTTTATATCCAATCTACATAGTCTATGGTCCTTATGAATCTGACATCTAGGAGTTTCTTAAGTTTTGCTTTGATTAGTAAGGCAATTTGTGGATGCATTTTTCTTAAATTTTATTTGACTGGCTTAATACTTGGTTGTAATGGTAAATGGTGCAATATTAGGTCTAGATCTAGCCTAGGCATGTCAACATATGACCATGCAAATTTTATCTATCTCTTCATAAAGAAGTCCTTAAACTTAGGTTGTTCTGTCTCTGTTAAAGAAGTTGCAAAATATTCAATCCGAGGATTTTCTTCTATACATATGTTGACTGCCATAGACTCTTCTAATAGCATCGATGACCTTTCCTGTTCAACATGGAGAATATTTAAACCTCTATCCTTGGGTTCCTTTGAGAGGTTTTCGCCCTCAGATATGTCCTTTATTTTGACTATTTCTTCGTCCAAAGGCGCCTTTCGGTTTTCACCTAGGGACTCATCTTTTTTCTCATTTTCATTTTTTTTTTTTTAATTCTCATTTTTGCAAGTAGAGGTGTAAATAGACTCCCCAAAATATGATTTTTCATCCAAGTCTATGGTAAAACCAGCTTTATGATCCCCTCTGGGTATGCATTCTCAAAGTCCCATGAACTCAGCTAATGCTTCGTCATTCTCGAATGTGTCTAAGATGGGTGTACCTTGTTGATCCCAGTCGATAAGTTCGGGATATACAAGGGGCATGTTATCATTGGAGTTTTCAAAGGTGGAAGCTGACAAGGTGAATATGGAGTGGTTGACATGGTCACGGAAGTTTTGGACTAACTCCTTCTTGGTCTTTTTCCTAGGGTAGGTAAATTCTGATGTGGGACTATTGCAACAGCTAGGTTTTCAGAAGATGGTTCATCAGGTGCCCAAGATGTGTGGTCAAGGGCTTCCCAATAATAGTGTTGAAGCCATTCTTCTTTGGACAAGTGTTTCTTATGATGAGGACTAGATGACTTTGGTAAGGATTTTATCATGATCTCAAGTTCTCAAAATAGACTACCTAGGTTCATGGTACTGGTAGAGGAAAGGGAATCCCATTCACCATCGCTCGAGTAAGGGGATTCATCATAAACTGGGGGAAGTGGTTCATGATATGTCTCAATGTCAGTGTAAGCACTCACTTCCTCTTGAAATGGTGATGAAGTACTAGGAAAACCAATTTGAAGTGGTTGAAACCCTAGCCCTAGGTATTCCGATCGTGGTGAGACAATGATTGGTTCCATCCTTCCATTCTAATGTAGTCCTAACCCACTATGTCCATCATAGCCTTCACTTTGCATTATTCTAAAGCCTTTTCCATATTGATTCTTAGCTATTTGAATAGACGGTGAGGGGTATTCATTGTCTTCCTTGTACAACCAAGAGGTAATATCACTTTGATCCACTTCCTCTTCACTTAACTCTCCCCATCTGGTCAGTCTCATTGTAGGGGGAAATGAAATGTGATGACTAATTGTCTTCTATCTGCCATGGGTAAGCCATATGCCTTAGGTGGAACCAGCTGACTGACACAATAGAATTTTGTCATGTAATATTCTCCATAGCCCTTATCTTGGATCTCAAATTTAGGAGTGGATGATGGTAGTTTGAATGAAATGGACTTGGTAAGAAGTGAAGGATTAACATATATGGATAAGGTGGATGATGATGGAGCTTCTTGATTAATGGGTACCTATCATTGTGGGATTCCCTTAAGGCTTGTACAGTATTGAAAAGGATCTAGATCACCATCAATGGTGATCTTGGTGCCATTACGTGGGAACTTAAGACATTGGTGATATGTGGAAGGTACCACTTTCATTGCATGTATCCAAGGTCTACCTAACAATAGGTTATATGGAAGGGTGAGATCCAAGACTTGGAAGCTAGTGTTCATGGCTGCTAGGCCAATTCTGATATGGAGTGTGACAACTCCTTTGGATGATCTTTCTTCATCATCATAAGCCTTGATAACTATACTGTTTGAGGTGTCTACAAATTCTTCTAAGAATCCTAATGCCTTAACCAATTTTAGGGTACATAGGTTCAAACCCGATCCTCTGTCTACCAAGACTCGTCTAACTTTATTTTGATGGACTAGGACTTCAAGATGTAATGGGTCATTATGATCAATCTTTTCTGTCGAATAGTCTTGTTAGGAAAATGTGGCGTGATGGGAGTTGGTTAAATATCCTACCATTTCTTTAAAACTATTGACATCTAAGTCGGTAGGGAAAGTGGTATTCTATAGAGCTTTGTTGAGAATAGCTCTATGCTTAGGTGATAAAGTCAACAATTCCAAAATGGATATTTGTGTAGGGGTTTTACTCAGTTGATCAAGGAGATTGTACTTAGACCTGGAGGACTGTGTCGGTAGCTTAGAAGAAGGACCTAGAATAGTTATCTTTGTTCTGCATGTGTTCATAGCACATTTAGGATGGTTCTTAATGGTGATGGTATCGATATGTTCATTTACAGCTCGGAGGGTGTACACGATCTTTCCTTTTCCATAGTCATAGTTGGTGTTTGTGTAATTGGCGGACGAAGATTTCTTGGTTTCTGAGTTGGAGGATTTTCCTTTTGTGTGGTCATGTAACAGGTCTGTGAAGACCTTATGATCACTATTCTTGGTTTTTTTTTGACCGTTGACCTTGACAGTTCCGTTTTCAACAAAGTCTTGTATAATATTCTTCAGTTGGTGACATTGTTGTAGGTTGTGTCCTTTCGTTTGATGATAGTCACAAAAATAATTATCATCCCACCATGAAGGTTTAAATTATCCATGATCATACTCTCTAGGTTCCAAAGGTTTAATGAGATTATGTTTAATCAACTCTTTGAAATCTGTCTTGATTGGTTCTCCTAAAGGGGTAAATTCACGTGTAGGAAATCTCCTTTGTGGTCGTTGTTGCTGTGAATTTTGGACATAGTTTGTTGTTTGATCTAGACTATTTGTCATGTCTTGAGTGGGGTTGTAACTTCTAAGTGTGATAACTAGTCATGTATGTATGTTTTTAGCATCAACAGTGTCGTCATTTGTAACATTTTTGTTTCTAGGCCGGAATTTATTCCTATCATTGGGTGCACTTTGATGTTGAATGACTGGGTTTCTACCTGGTACTTTTATTTCTCCTTTGTCAATAAGGCCTTTTTCGAGGATGATGCCCTTTTGTACCAGGTCTAGGAATGAAGTAAAATAATGTACCCTTAAGTCACTTCTCAGTTTTGGGTTGATGTTTTCAAAGAATATCGTGACTTTTTACTTTTCTTGTATTTCAACTGGACATCTGCTAGCTAGACTTCGCCATCTCTGGAAGAAAGTGGTGAAAGTTTCATCATCTTCTTATGTTGTGTGACACAAGGTTGCTATGTTTATTTCATTGTCTATGTTAAAGGCAAAGTGTTTAACAAACTTCTTAGCTAATTCACCCCAGGATCGTATGCCACATGGTAATTTGGAGAACCATTCTAGTGCTATCCCAATAAGGGTTCATGGAACTAGTCTCATCAAGTATGTGGGGTCATATGATATGTCCATGCATATCGTTAAAAATTCTCTAATGTGTTCCAAAGGATTTTTCCTCCCATTATACTTAGGAAAATTCAGTATAATGTATCCATGGGGAAAAGGTGTCATGTAAAGGGCTTTGTCGAAAGGACATGGACATAGATCTTGTGCTGAGATAGTTTGTTTGCCTGATACAGACATGTTGTCCATTTATTGTTGAAGAATTTGCATTTCGTTTTGGAGAACATCTACTTGTGTCAAGTACATGTTGTTCACGTTATTTGGATCAATGTAGGTGTTCTGAAATGTCATGTTCTATGACGGGTTGTGATTTGGTGTGGGAATATATCCTATTAGAATATTCTGATTCAGAGTGGGAATATGTCCTATCTAAATGTTTTGATTTGGTATAGGAATATTTCCAGTTTGAATGGTCTGATGTGGTATAGGTATATTCATGCCAAATTTGGATCTCATACTAGTAGTATTGGTGCCAAAGGGGTTGGAGGAAGTTGCTCCCATAGTAAATTGTAAGCCTTGTGTTACATTGAAAGGGATTGTACTTACAATTGACGACATGCATGAGTAGGTATACTAGTTGAGACTGCTGCGGTAATTTGGGGAATAATAACATTTGACCTTGCAATTTGCATTGGTTGAGTGGACTATGGTTTAAAATTATGAATGTCAAATCTTGGTGGTAGTGTGGCACCTTCTACTAGAAACTTTTCTAGATATCATTGGGGATCACTTTCCAAACACTCATCCATAAAGGATGCAAAATCAAGATCTTGTACAGCGGCGTCTATGTCTTCGACAACGATTTGTCCATGGGTATCTCTAGTGACATGTTTATCAAGAAAAACTCTGTGTGGTCTCTCACTCCTTGATGGTTGATTTCCAAAAGGATTGAAAAATTTGTTAGTGTCTGAAATTGTTTTATGTTTCTTAAATGAGACCTTGTTTCG
>CM021107.1:554515998-554533410 GCA_007115665.2 Sequoiadendron giganteum | reverse complement strand
TGAGGTATTAGGGTTTGTTGGTTTGTTTTATTATAACCAAGTTGATCTTCTAGTCTACCTATGGAATTGCCAATTTTGATCAAGGGTGGCTCAAAGGACCTGGAAAAACTGACGAGGATTTTAAGGACCTCCTAAAATTTGGGCTCTATAAGACCCGGAAGGGTGATCCCATAATGTGTTTATAACCTCTGCACCATTATCATAAACAACATTAACAATAACAGATAATCTCACTTAATATCTCAATAGAACAGGATAATACTAAATAGATTTGACTGTTCATCAGTAATATCAAGCATTTGGAGCGTGAGATAATTACAACAACAATACTTCAAATTAAAAGATATTCATTAATTTTCAATTTGTAGCAAGATCCAAGTGAACACAAACAAATACCAAATCACAAAGAAAAAATGCAACTTAGATCAATGCCTTACTTCCATTGGAGGAGTCAAACTCACAAATACCTAATGGTTTATAATAGATTCAACACATATTAGCATACAAGATTTTTGATAATATTGCCTTACAATATCACCAATCTGTAACCCTAACTCAATACTACTTATCAGATCCATGTACATAACATATCAACCTACAATCTCATTTAAGAATTTTAATTAATTCCTTGAATTAAAGCTAAAATATGAATTGCACACACCACAATAGTGAGATGAACCAAATAACCATTGATCACTTTATTCAAAATTCAAATATGCTTGTACACAGGAGAGACATAAGCTCAAATTTATCATTCTAACTCAAATGCTAGTACTATTATAAAACATTACATCTCCATGAATTCAAAACCTATAATCAAAACTATTCAGAACCTAACTTACATTTTTCTCAGTAACTACTAGACTTTACAATTTTCTCTGCAACTTCACCTAGACTCGACCAAAGATTTCTAACTTTCTAACCCATACTTCTGGCCTTGAAATCTTTCTTATACAAATGGAGCAAACAAGCATCGGCCTAGAAAGTACACATGTCACCAACCAATTGGACCGCTTTGTGACATTTCAAAATTCAGTTACAACTGACTCCTCCCCTGGAGAATCTTCTTGTTTCTTCCTATTTTTCTTGTTGAGGATGGCTTGGCATAGAAACAAATCTTCAAGGGCACACGTATTTAAACTCTCACCATGAAATACAATTTGAAATTGTTATGACTATAACAGTCAATTAATTAAATGTTAGCAGTTACTCCCACTTTTACTCTTCCTCAATCAAATATGTATCCACCCATCGATGGTACTCCTGATCACTTGGCCAATTAAAGTTGATTACCTCATCTACCTTAGCTCTATAGGGTGTATACTTAACTTCCACCTGATTTGCCTCATGTTCAAAAGACTCAAGAAATGCACTAGTGCTGATGATTTTGTCCATGCAACTCACTAGTATATCAAAATACAAGTCATCACAAATTAAAACAATTTGAGCATTAATGACCCTATTAGCCTGATCCTTCCATTGTTGAAGAGACCAAATATTACCCTGCTCATCAATTATATCAAGCAACAATGTATCACTCCAACTATCAAAATTCTTCACCAATTCCTCCATCTTCCTACTCAAGTCATTTGGGAAGGCTTGAAAACCTCACAATGATTTAACCAACACTTGAGTAGGTCTCAATTATTGTGGCCTATTATTAACATCAAATCTTGAGGCCTTATACATTACATCCAAATCATTGGCCCTAGGGATCCACTTCTCAGTCAGTGGTATAGCTACCTCTTGATCCCTGTCAAAATTATTTATTGCACCTACCAATAAAGAATAAGAAGAATTCACATTTAACAACCTATCATCAACCTTTTCATTCAGATGCTGTAAAAAAGTGGTGACAATTTCCCTTTGCCTTAAAGTTGCCCTCTCCTCATTATTCTTCAAAGAGTCCTTTAGCTCATAAATTTTTTGCATTAACTACTTCTTTATTGGATCAATAGATCAATTTAACTCCTCCTCAATTGTTTCTAATGTGGGACTAAGGGCAAGAGTCTGATTGAGAGATCTTGGAGTGGAAACAATGGGGGAAGTAGGAAGTGGTGACCCTGATGTAGATGGTAATGATTTAATCATAGGAGAAATTGATGTTTTCCCTATTTTCCTATACCTTATCCTTTCCACTTTTGTTTGTAGCTCAATATTCCTTTGTTGCACCTTATTATACTCCCCAATCATAAAATTATATTTCTCCAATAAACTCCTTTTTTAGCTTCCTCTCTTTTTGTAGTCGTTTGTGCCAATTTGGCCACATTCAAAATTAAAATTGTAGCCTTTGTTGTTGAAGTCTCTGAAGATTTTTTTATTATTAACCCTCCCCTCAAATTTGGGTTAGTATAATTTATGCTTGGCTTTCTTCCTTGCGGGGCCAAAGCCCAAATTTCCAAGGTTTCATATTCCTCAGTAAAAGAAGAGTCTTGCAATTCTAACCTGACTTCGTCTTCTGAATTCTGGAGGGGGTGTTTGTATTTCAAGACAACATTAAAAGCCACTACATCAACAATATCCAACTCAAGTAAGATGAAGATACTAGCTTGATTGACCAATTTTATCCCTTCTTCTGGAGTAATTTTCTTGAATTCATTCATCACTTCAACCTTCACTTCATCACCATTTTCTTGATCTGACCTATTAGGTCTTTGTTCTCTTCTTTCCTTGTATTTTACTTGGTATTATTCCAATTTCATCCTCCATACCAGTTGCAAGAAGGTTGATGTTTTCACAAAATCATCATCATCTAAGAATTCCTTGCAAGCTTCCATTCTTGCATCGTGTACACACTTGCCCTTCATGTCTAGGTCTGATAAGATCAATTCAACTAGTCATGGAGGGGATGGCATACCCATTTGAATATCTTGGTTAGTAACAATAATTTCATCCACCAAGTCCTCTTGGGACTGTTCAATCCTTCACCTTTTGGGAGTTGGCGATGATGGTGGTGAGGGACTCCTTTCTGGTGATGACTCAAGATCAATTATTTTTATAGCTCTAGGTGGCTTGAGATGTGATATTGATGGCTCCTCCAACTCCATTATCTCTTTTCATTTCCTATCATTCTCTTCCTCTTCATCACTTTCATCCCTTACCCCCATGTAGATGGGCTTGTCCTTTGGAGGCTAGTAGGTTTGCCTTTTTCCAATTGCTCTGTAACTTGTTCCTGTTTAGCAAAATCTAATCCTAGATTGATTTTCTTCGTCCTTAGAATTTCCATAATTTCCTTGAAGTATTTCATCAAAAAAATCAATCTTCTTATCGAAAGGATTGAATTCCATCAATGGATCATATTTTGGATCCATCTTGTGTATAATAGCCAACAACTTATCATAGGCAACCCATTTTTCTTTATTCAATTCCTACCTATTTAAATCAAACTCATTTTTTATCAAGTCCTCAGGAAAATTGAATTCATGAAAAAATTTAGCTCCCTTTATTCTCTGCCTAAACAAAGCGAAGAAACCCTTAGGGTCACACTACCTCCTAGGACCAAAACTTAAATAGTACAAATCAAAGAAATTGCCAAAATGCACCTAGCCTCCTTTGGTAATAACAAAATCAGAAACCACTGTGTAATCCAAGAAGAGAGTTCGTTTTCCCTTTCCAATGAGGTTTTCCTTGTGAATGCAACCAATCTACCACATGAACTCAAAAAATCCAATCCTTGGTGGCACATTATAAGGTAGGATGTGTGGAGCTCCCTGAAATCCATATACTCTCAAAACAGTGATGACTAGATAAGGAATGATATCACCCCAATTGTGGCAGATCCTCAAATCAAGCCTCCTCTCCTTGGGCCTAAGAAATTCATGCAATTCCATAGGAACCCTGGGTAAATTCACCATCAATCTGGTTCTCAATCTTGCTACAAAGTAGTTGTCAAACTATCCATAGTTGGAACTTTCTTTGTTATATGAAAGGTCAACAGTCCAAACTTGTACTGGCAGCATTTTTTCATTGAAAAATCAATTCAATTTCATTTTCTTAGAGAAGAACTCAACATTCTTGAACAAAACATGTGAATTAGCATAGAATAGCAGTACAAAGGGGTGCTTGTATTAGTCTACTACAGTTTCACTAACCCTTCATGTATTTTCTGAGCTAGGAAGGAAGCAAAGTCATAGACTACAAAAAAAATTGGATGTTGTATCTGCACCCCCATGAACATGAATGCTATGGGAATCACAGTATTAGGGTTGAATCCTAATATTTGGCACATAGAATAGAAGGTAGCCAGGAAGTGTTTGGAAAAAAAATCCAATTTGAAAGACTCCTGATCAGTAGAGCTGATGTGAACTCTTGAACCTCCTACCTAGGCCAAATGAGGTGGGAGCATCTTAATTCTAAAGAGAGGCTTAATCTTCCCATACTCCTGCTTAATCTCTTCAACCTCAATAGGGACCAAGAATTCACTGGGCTCAGACAAATCAAAAACTTGTTAAAATTCCTCTATGTTAATACTCAGTAGAACCCTTTCATCACTGTCCCTGACCTCCCATGTAACAAGATCATATCTTGCAGCCACGACCCTGAGAAAATACACATCAAGAAACACATTGGGAACCACTAATCTCCCCATGTCATAAATCTAGCCATTTGAGAAAGGGTGAAGTAAATTTCTTTGTCCAAACCATAGTCTGAACATTTCCAAACCCTTCATTAGTATCCTAGTGTTAGCTATGTTAAAACAATTATACACTAACCCTTCCCCAAGGGTTTTTCCTCACATTAAGAGTTGTCCCTTTCTTCTATCATTTGTCAATAATAGCAATTGATCTAGGAAATCATCATATAGTTTTCTTTCCAATTAATCAATTTGGTCGGAATGGTGCTTTGATGGTTCCATCTTGAACAAACTAGGGCTTACCTATATTACATACCTTAAACAAACTAGGGTTTTCAAAGGGTGTTAAATTACAAAAAAAAATTGACTCAATTACAACCCTAATATAAATTTGAACAATTCCCCAACAATCACAAAACAAATTGCCATAAATTTGGATTCAAATTTTACCAAGAGATGCAAAATTTAACTTATGGCTTTTTACTTGCAGAAACCCTAATTCTTCACTGCAACATCTCATGAATTCTTCCTCAGCTTTAAAACTGCTCTGTGAAACTCCTTGAATTCTTTTTGTCAATAAAATAGAAAAATAATTCATTTATTCGATCAAATAAAGCAAGAATATGTCCCGTCTGCCATTAAATCTCACTTGCGCACTTCACCAATGGCTTCAATCGTATTTGATGCAGGTTTGAATATCACCTGTTGATCTTCACTTTAGATGGATAATCTAACGGTTTCATTTTAATCCATCTGACATTGACTTCCATCATAGAAAATGGCCCACCACCTCCTACATCATCAAAGAAATCCATGTGTCTTCTTCCCCTTAATATTGCAATCACTAACTAGCATGCAACTTCTAATCATATGATGGCGGGTAACCGTAGATCTCAATCATCGATGATCCTGCTCATTCAAATAGCTGCCAACTCTGACCCTAAATGTTGAGCACCTTTTCTGCTGAAATTAAAACATTTCCACCCATTTGAAGCATGTGTGTCTTTTAGCTACTTTAGTAACCTGCCAATTAATGTATTAAAGCCAGATTAATATATTAAAGTGTTCCCAATGTTCCTTTGACTTCACCAAATATGACAAGTGGCACCCACCTATGATATCATGATTAGTCAAAACCATGTGGTGGGGTCATCACGAGATGGTGGGGAATGACCAAGATCAAACGACCACTAATCAATGGCCACGAAAATTCATCCTTCTACAAAAATATAAAACACTTATTAAGAAAAGAGGGGACATGACTAGGTCGACAACAAAACATGACATGAAGTTTTTTTAAAAGGGGAGCGTGGGGCCATCCTAGACTTAGAAAAAATTAAAGTCGACCCAAGGAAAATATAATGATGAATTAAAAAGGGACATTGCCTAGACGAGACGATAGGACTTAAGTTGTTTTAAATTCATCCTCAAAAATTAATGACCAAATAGATCCAAGCCAGGGTTTTACATGGATACTTGGAAACAGTGGTAAAACCCTAACCTAAACCATTCAAAGACCATTTTATAGAAAAGCTACCATGGAGAATCAGACAAATAGGCAAGGCTAATGAAAATTGTAGGTAAGATTTTTGAAGCTCCATCAATAGGCTTGGCTTGCTTTATATTCAACAACAATGTATATATTTTTGTATTAAATGGATTATTTGAGCCCTATAAGGGGATTAAGATTGGAAGTTCTTGACTAGACATCATATTTTTGCAAGGGCATCCAATGGCAATCAATCTTGGAAGGGACTTATTTTTTATAATCTTCTCATAATGAAGGATCTTATCTAGATATATGGCACATTTTTCTTTAAAATCATGTAGAATGCTTGGGAAGCCATCAAGCCATGACTTATGTGGGATGGAAATGACTTCATAAATGGTCTTTCTATTAATCAAAATTCTATTTAGTGGTCTCCTATTATTTCTTACTACGTTGACCCCTATCTAAGAATTTTGGGAACATGCCTTGAAATTTTCCACAAAGGAATGAAGAACTTGCCTATTATTTCCTCTAAGTCTACCAAGAGGGCTAAAGAAAAACTTTATAAATTGGGATTCTAATTTACTTCAAACTATTCTTGATTTTGTTCCCCCCAATTTGATTCACAAAATTGAGGTGATAAGCTTCAAACCTTGGTGGAAATATTAGAAATGGTATCCATGTACATCATTTTTCAATTACAAACCATGCAAGGTATATACTTGGACTTATTCTAACCTAATACGGTTTCAAAATTAAACTACAAATGATTACTACAAACTTCTATGGACTCTTGGCACTACAAAATTTATACTATGAGGTCAATTATCCTTGAGCCAAAACTTTCCCACTTTGCTTACTATATTATCTACCAAGGTATTCCCATTTGTTCCAAGTTAATTGAATTATGTGTTGTCAATCCTTTTTTTTCCATTAGGTGAATACGAAGATAATACCAAGCATGTGTTCTAGTAATTTCATAGGGCCTAGGCTACGTAGAACTTGATTTATGACTTCTTTAAGCCTTTTAGGTCTGAACCTTTTTCATATAATATGATTATTTTGGGAGATTGGCCCAAAATTATTACTATATTAATCCAAATTCAATATATTTTTAAGGTGGATTATTTTTATCATTTGTAAAGACAAATTATATTATTTCATTTGGTTATTCTTTTGATATTCACTACAATCTATGTTAAGGCTATTATGTATTCCAATGTTCCCGTCTAGATTCAACTACAATAAAATAAATTTTTACTTGAAGTGGCTCTTTTATAGGTTCTTTTGGATCACTAGGGTAGTACCTTGCTTATATTTTTCAGAGTGCCACTAATTCTACCCTCCATTAATGCTCACTCTCCTCCTAGTGGATATCACCATAGACACTATCAAAATGCCCATAGCAGATATGAATCACAATCACATCCTTCTTAGCTCCCTCCTAGAAGAGATAAGGACCTAACTAATCATAATTGGTCTAAATGATCCTAATCACCTTTTACCTCTTCTAAGTCTTGTAATAGTGGGGCCTCTAGATGGTCAAAATCTAAAAATATTTTGTTCATTTTTTTTGGCCAATTCCTCTTGTTTGTGACTCTCAACTCCCTACTAAAAAATAAAATAAAGAGGGTGTGACTACTAGTTGGGAGCCTCTTATGGATAACCCATACCGTGTTTATGTTTGAGGAAATACAAATTATCATGATCCATCCCTACTAATGGCTTAGTTCTTTCTTTTTTGTGGCCTTGTCATGTCCCCTTTTCATGCCAAAGATAAATAAGTACACCTATGTGCATTATCTTATTTATAAGTTAAGGCCGTGTCATGTCCCCTTTTCATGCCAAAGATAAATAAGTACACCTATTTCCATTATCTTGTTTATTGTAACCTTAGGTAATGTGAGGGAAACAATTTTTAAACAATAATTTAAGTTTGTCCTAAGTCACTTTATTTTATAATATTTTTAAAAGGGACAAATCATATGTTGTTTTTAAAATAGGGCCAATCTTATTTCATTAGAGAAGTGAGCCAAGGGGGTATTCTTATTCTTAAGTTAGTCCTTATATTATTTGAAAATTTTACTATAAAGGATAACTTGATATTTGATTTTTCCTTTAATAAATATTTATGTAACTCTTAGGAATATTATGTAGTAGTCAATTAAAAGGACATATGCCATCCCTGGATTGTTGACATGAAACAACCAATCAAAATTTAGTTTCTCTTTTACCTCTCTCTCTTTTCCTTTGTATCTCTTATATTTCTCTCTCTCTCTCTCTCTTCCTATCTATCTAAGTTCATCTCTTTCTCTCATTCTCTATCCTTTTAGTTTCTATCTCTCTTTGTATTAGCTAATAGGCTACATATATTGTGAGATTTGAGCTTGAAACAAATCTCATGCCTGGAAACCACTATTGTGTCGTTGGAAAACAAGTTTCAACTACCATTTAATGGTAAACCATCTGTAGTGCAATGGTAAAATTCTCTAAAATATTAGGTTAAAGCCTATATATACTATTATATAATAATAAATATAATTATATTATATATAATTTAATCTAATATTACTATTATATTAAATATATTTTGTATTATATAAAAATATACTTAATACAAAATATACTTGTTATTAATTATTAATTATAATAATCTTATATGTATTTAATAATTTTGTTAAAGAATATAATATATAATTATAATAAGTCAAATAATTATATTATTTATTATGCAAAATATAGCTAATATATACTTAACTATATTGCAGAATATTAAAACCTAGCTAAATGGCGCCATAATTTTAAATTTAATTAACATACTCTAAAATCTAATGAAACCAGGTTGTAGCTCATCAAATTGAAGAAGTGAAAGGTCAATACCAGTGCTGAGGAAGAATTTGGAGGAGTGAAAACAAGGTCAATAATAGTGTTGATGAAGAGTTTGGAGTTAAAACAAGGTCAATACCAGCCCACGAAGAGTTTGGAGGAGTGAAAACAAGGTCAATACCAGCATCGAGGAAGAGTATGGAGGAGTGAAAACAAGGTTAATACCACTGCTGAGGACGAGGTTGAGGCGCTCAGGGAAAATTGATGACCAAGGGACAATGAGTACTATAAGTTTAGCACCCCCATTCTCTTTAACCTGCAATTTTCATGCCTAGTTTACAAATATCTTCTTGTACATTGGCACCCCCATTCTCGTAAAATGGTATAAGATAAGACAACAAAAAAAAAATAGCTTAGTCTTTCACATTTTTATCGACCAGCCTTAGGTCTTGGAAAAACTCCCATAATCTATCCACGTCTTGGTTGTTGGTGGGAACATATTATTCTTTGTTGTATGACATACCTCAAATTTTATGTCCACAAATTTTCTAACATAAAACTATAAGAAAAAATTTGAAGGTACAACTAAAAAGGGGTTATTTCCTTTTGGCCTCCTCCACCTCTTATATTTCAACATAGCATGGAATTACACTTACATAACATAAAATCAAACAAATGGAAGTTTATAGGGGAAAAATATCCCAGGTATATGTTAGGCTAAGCTAGATCTAATGAATGGAAATAAAGGCATACAATTCTTCTTTAATACCTCCACCACAAACATATGAAAGGAACAGTTTCCTCCCTTCTTGGTAGTGATAACTACCTCCAAAAACAACACTTAAAAATTATGAATAGAGGAATATAATCTTTTATAAACTCAAAGTTGATTCTCTCCTACCTGATGCAATTAGCTATTTTATCCTTACAAACATTTATAGTGATTACTAGAGGCACATAGACCAATTCTTCATAATAGAATAATTTGATCATACTTTTCCAATGATGGAATTATGAGAAAACCTTAGGTTAAATGAATAATTCCTAGCTTAAATCGTGTCCAACCATATAGGAGAAGACCACTACTATGTGTACTTGGATACCACAGAGAAAGGCTCTTTGGGATATTTCATCAATCAAGGTATTGTTAAATTTTAACACCTAAAAGTGAGAATGAAGAATCTTTCCTAGGATGGTGGTCAATTATGCTTCTCAACACCTAGATTTCAAAATCTTTGTCGATATCATTGCCATCACAATTAAACCTATTGCTTGAGATATAGTCATACAGGTAAACAAATTGGCTTTCTTGATAGTAGATACATTCTAGATAATTCAATCCTTGCATTGGAGATTGTTGAATAGTCCCAACAAACTACTCATGATGCCCTTACTATTAAGTTAAAAATTTGACAAGGAATATGATTGCATCAAATGTCCTTTCATTTATAAAAGGCTCAAATGGATTTATTTTTAACCCTAAATTATTATCACACATTCAAAATTACAAAATACTAGTTGAATGAAGAACCTTCATTTGAAGGTGATGTCGTCATGACTTTTAAATGAAGAACCTTCATTCAAAAATGATGCCATGTCAAGACTTTAAAATGAAGGTATTTTTTATTTTAAATATTTCATGTCCAAAATGCTTTATAAAAGGAACCTTTGCATGAAGAATATTTAAATGAAGACCTTAATTCAAAGGTATTTCATTAGAAGATCCTTCATATGAAGGTTCCTTTAATGCCATCTCATTATATCTCTTAGAGTTGTTAGAGATATTTTTATTTCGAAGTAGAGATTGGACCATCAAATAGTGTCACTATGACTCTACCAAGATATTCATCAAACTGATAAACCCTAACTTAACAAACACAAATTCACAAGAAAATTGCCCCTGTTAGCCCTAGGGCATCAATTCAATGCCAAGTTTCTTTCTTTAACAAACCCCTAAATGCAATTAACCTATATCATACCATGTTACACACCAATCCACTGAGTTACAATTCCAAGACAGTGGGTGGATTGGTGGATGTCATTTCTATTTAGCCCTCAAACCCTTACATAGGCAAATAGAGAAATCCATGTATTTGATTGTTTTCTCCCATAAATTAGTGATTTAGCACTTCCAAAAAAATGCAAATGAAAGGGAATCCATATATTTATTTACACCAATGATCTCAGATCATTTCAAGCTTGTACGGATCCATACAACACAAAAGAACTTTAAAAAAAATAGTAAAAACACAAAAAATTGCTTCAAGAACGTGGTATTTGATATAAAATTTGGGTATCAACTCCTCCAACAATTGCAACAATTGCAATGGGATGGGAATACGATATGATATAATTGGGATAAGAAATGCATCATTTGAAGCATCAAACCAATATGCAAAGATGAAAGAAAGTGCTAACCCCTTAAATTGAAAAAGTTTATTTTAACTTTAAGTTTGTTGGGTAGCCAATTTTTTTAAGTTATCAAATCCTACCATCATACATAATCAAATTTTTGTTGTTTCAAATGACTATGAGCACTAGCTTTCACTATTTGAAGATGTTGAAACCTTGTCATAGAGAACTATAACATTGGTGTGACCACTCATCCTACCTTAAAACATACCAAAAGTCTCCTAGCAATTAGACATAAGAAGATTTAAGATGACAAACATTTTTTATTGCCAAAGCATAAAATTATGATGAATTAACCAGGCCTAGTACACACTCCCTCCTTGTTAACAACTTAGACATGTGGAAATTAAATGTAAATTTCCTGCTGTTTTTAGTCATGTAGGTGTCCAATAAACCACTTGGTGGTGTTTCCCTTCAAGTTTATTTACTTGAATGAAGAGAAAAATTCCTTTGATTACAATTAGAGAATACATTTGAGGCCTTGGTTGTGTAACTGGTGGACCATAGTCACATTTAACACTTGTTACAAAGTTTGGAAGTTAAAATATTAAGTATATTTGATTTGTGATGGACACATTTGGACGGTAGTAACAATAACTTGTAATCTATCAAGACTTGATTACCTTATAACCTGTCAAATTCTAGCGATGAAATGATAGATTAATCATAATGTCACCTTGGGATCACATCACCATGAAAGAAATTCATCCAACATCCTTATGAGTGCAGGTACCACCAAATATGTATTTGTTAGATCTATCTTCCTCGAGCGAGGAAAATTCAGGAAAGAGAAGAGGAAAGCGAGACATGTAGTAGGTCTAAAAGAGGGAGATCAACTAGAGGTCAAAAGAATAGGAGAAAATTTTGTAAATGCATGGAATTTTTTCTTGCTAAAGGGGGGTCATGTTCTTATAATGATGAGAGCATATGTGCCATTGAGGTGCCTTTGAGGTACAAACATCTACAGAAACAATGGGTACCCAAGGAACTTTCTCCAATAAACACTGATTTTTGTGTGAATGAGAGGATATATCGCATAGCACCATTGTCATTACATGGTTTGGGCCTATTTTGCATGGACGGCATAAATTTTTATTATGAAAAATTTATTGAATTGATGGATTATGTCAAACCCTGTTACAGTTACAAACATTGGATGCACCTAGTTCGATATACATGAAGTATCTGTAGGTATGCACTGTCAACAAATTATATATAGCTAAAAGATAAGGATCAAAATAAAGGAGTGGCTATGTACATTGATGGAAGGCCAAAAGCATTAAGGAATATTGCAGGGTTTATAAACAATACATGACCTGGGTCAACAAATAAGCAACCCAATTTCATATTCGAGGGGCGTGAGGGAAATCGTGTATTTGTATGTGCGATAAAATGAATAACTATAGGGGAAGAGTTGCTAATCGATTACAATTTGAATTGCTTAGATAAAAACATAGTTACTGTGGGGGTGGTATTTACTATATACCATTTTACCCAACCTCCAATTCATGACTCCAATATACCATTTTATTATTATGTTTTTTTTCGTAAGTCTATTGGTTTCATTTCGGTAATAATTTTTTATATTTAACTTTTGTCATAGCAAGACATTGATCATACGGGGAAGGCTCCAGTCTAGAGCCCAGATCGTGATCCATATTTAGGTGCTTCTACTTGATAGGTTTACCTCATTGTAATTGTACAAATTAGATACGAGCAAAAATTTTTATTATTATGCTTTTTCATGTGTTTATTGTGTTAATTTCAATAATGTTTTAATATTCTTGTTGTAGTCGGCTGATTGGGGAAAGGCACCAATAGTAGAGGAGAGCATCCATTGGGAGGTGCAGTCACTATTATGTGATGATGATATCACATATTCAAAAAAACCTCTTGATATGATAAGGAAGACCCAAGAAAAATACAATGAAGAAATCCTTCAGTTGTTATTCATAGTGCCTCAAATAGATGAGATAAGAGAGAGGGTTAAAATATTGATTGAGAGAGCATAAAACTTGCAAGTAAGCTATCATGAGGTCTTTAATTATAGCATAAGTTCATTCATGGTTTTATATTTTGTACTCTTTTATGTCATGATCTAAAATATGTGTTGTTTTTACAAGATTTTTTGCTTCCTCATGATGTTGTTGGCCATGATTAGGGTACTGCAGGTGCTGCCCGATGAGTAGGGGTTGGTACAAGTGTCCATTCTGATCTTCCTATGCATACATCACATCATCCGACCCCATCATCCATGCCTATATTGTTGACTGAAATGTTGGCAACACATACCATGCAAGCATCTGGTAGTGCACCCTCTAGCAACGAACACATGCCTAAACATACATCAGGATATGTACCTAGGGATGCAGAGGCCACTAGTATTGGTGATGTTTTATTAGCATTTCCTGGATCTTCTCGTATTATTAGTATGGGAACATTTTCGGTCACATTTTTGGTGACCGAGGATTTCGTTCGCATAAAGATAGAAAAGGTCCCAAGTACTTTAAAATGTTTTAATTATTATTATATATAATCCAATTGAAATTTACTTATTGATCACTCTTTTTAGACTAAATATCCCATGATTATTTTGCAGGAAATGATGTTTTTAATAAACATCTAAGTGATATTACATTGGAACTCTTCGGGCCCACCATATGTACATGGTGGAGTGCCCAAAATCAAGATTTAAAAGATGAGCTCATTAACCGTTTAGTTGTGATGTTCGGTGATAAAACATTCAACCAAACCAAGGTCCTTAAGAAATTTGGTACCTATCTAAAGTATGTGAGGGGCCAATATAGGTCACATTTAGAGAAGAACATAAAGTACGAGCATCCCCCATGATTCTGGAGAGGGAGTGGAAGGACCTGGTGTCAGATGGAAAGGAGAAGGTTGAAAAGAAAAAAGGAAAGATACCACCGGGCCAAGGAAGGTATGTGATACTATCAACAATGTAATTATATACTGATTACTCTTTCTTTTTACATAATCTAACGTATTTCAAACTTTTCATAGGTTGCCTGACACATCGAAGGCAACAAAGGAAATACTAGAAAAACACAGGCAACACAAACTTGGCTCTGGTGGTTATATAAAATTAGCTGCATGAATTGTAAGTATCAATAAATAAAATATTGCATCCAAATAATAAATTGCAAACAATTTTGGTTTTATCATACCATAGAAGAAAAAATCATGATCTTATGCAAAAATGCAAGGCTCTGAATTCAATAGTGCCCACAGAAGAGGACTTGAAGATTTCCTTCCAGCAAGGCTATGGAGCCCTGGTTGAATTCCTAACAGTCTTGACTAGGAAAACACAATCTTACACTACATCCAACATGCAAGTAAATAAATTCAATAAATTTTATTTAAAATTGAATACTTGTGCAATCTATTCAATATTGATTTTCACCATAAAGTAATAATCTGTCTATTTGTTTTAAATAGACAAGCAATGATAATACTGCACATGACATTGGAATGCAGCTTGGTGAGGGTGGAGCATGACCTACAAATGAAGGCCATGGTGTGCATCTCGGTAGTGGATGTATTCATGTGCTATACAAAACGTAGTATGGATTAATACAATTAAACATTTTTAATTCCATTTGGTGTATTAATTAATGTAACCTTTCATGTTTCAACTTTAGAGCATATAGAGTGTTATCAACATGTTGAGCATGATCAGGAACATGATGTGGCCCCACCAGGTAAAGAGGACCACTCTAATGTTATTTTAAACATATTTAATTGCAATTAGTGTATTAATTAATGTAACCTTTCATGTTTCAACTCTGAATCATGATTTAGAGGGTGTTCAACATGTTGAGCATGAGACTATAAGAGAATATTAGGAACATGATATGGCCCCATCAGGTAAAGAGCACCACTCTAATGTTCTTTTAATTCATGAAATACTTGTAACAATAATAATAAAACATATCAATTTAACATTTCTTTGCTATTGCAATAGAACCCCCCTTGCAACAGTGTCCATGTTGTGAGTACATGACTAGGAACACATTAAGATCATGAGTAGAGCTTAGAACAAATGAAGGGGGGACAAATGATTTAAAAAACGATACTCCACTTCAGCTTTTTTTAGCTACAAAAAAGAAACAAAAAAAAGTGATTATAATCATATTATGACAACCATATTTTTGAGAATATGTAAAAACTGAAAAAATGAATGTTATATGTTAATGAATGAATGTGAATATGTTAATGAGTGAATGTTATATGTTAATGAATAAATGTTATAATTTATTAATGGATGAATGAATGAATGATATATGTTATTAATAGATGAATGAGTGAATGTTATATGTTATTAATGGATGAATGAATGAAGTTGAATATGTTAATGAATGAATGTTATATGTTAATGAATGAATTTTATATGTTATTAATGCAGGATGAATGAATGAATGTTATATGTTATTAATGGATGAATGAATGATTAATTTTATATGATCGGGTATGTGGAATTGAGAGTGATGTGAGGAGGGGAGGGGCCAAATGAGCTTCCAACTTCACGTGGTTGGACCTGTTAAGTAGAGAATACTAAACTATTCTCGAAACAAAGACAAGATCAATAAGGTAATGCACTTTTCAATATAAGAAAGGCATCATTTGAAGCATCAAACCAATATGCAAAGATGAAAGAAAGTGCTAAATTTTCACTATGAACATTGTGTTGTGTGTGGATTTGGTTTCAAAGCTCTATTTCTTTTGTTTTTAGTGGTCTCTAAAATTTGACTTTTGTGCATAACAAGTTAGTGGAAAATTTGACAGCTCTTAAGGGTTTAGAGGCTTGATTGAGATAGATAACCAGATATTTGGATCTTGTTGTTGATGGGAGGCTTCCAATTAACCATGAAATTTTGTACCATCTGTAGGTATGTAAAAATTTCTCTACTTACATTCATTGAACTTACTGTAATATAGTATCTGACAAAAATCTCCTTTTCATTATACTTAGATGGATTTTCATGCCCTATTCCAAAGCAAATGTTTTAGAACATGCAAGAAGGATGCTGGCAAGGGCTAATGAATTTGTCTTTACACCTACCAATTGCATAGTTTACTTCATTCATCTAGCATATTGCCAACGTGTTTCACAATTGTTGGAATCATATCCTATCATTTCAGAACTAGTAAAATTAAAATATGTAAGTTTCAAATATGGAATTACATCTTTCTATGAATTTTTGAAAGAAAATATCAAAATGGAGAAGCATTAACAAAATAATCTACATAATTTCTAAGAGATCGAGGATTTTTTTGCAGAGTTATCTTGACTATATTTAAGACAAAAGTAACTTATAGAGATTGAAGTCGAATATCGGTAGTCTAAAATCACCAGTCAACACATGTTAGTAGTATCTCAATTCAAGAGAACTAGGTCCACTATCCATTAGCCAGTGAAACAAATAAAATCAATTCATAAGATTATTTTGTTCTAATAGGGTTTACCTGTTGCTTGTTTCTTTTTTATTGTCAAGAAGTCATCAATATACACTTGGTTTTCCCACCTTCTCTTGCCTCATGGGCAGAGATTTTCTGCAGAAGGTATCAAAGTAACCTTCAAGATTGACAATGTCAATGAGTAAAAGGTCAATATAACTTAATGTTAATTGGGTATGATTTTATTTGTTCAAGACCAGTTTAGATTCATTTTCTACTCACACTAATTTTATTTACATTTATGTTTTTCTAATATCCATTTTCCTTTACATTCATATTCTTCTATACATATTGTAGTTACAATAATGTTTTCCTTAATTTAATCTAGGGGAGAGGACCCAATACCTAAGCATGTTTCAATAGTCATGATAGTAGTGGTTTATATAATGCCCAATCCTAATTATTTGATTCTTCTTACTAATACAATTCATAATTTCAAGTTACCGTGATTGATTATAAGGATTTAATATTTACTTGAAATAACCAAATGATCACATCCAACAAATACAACACATGTGTATGGACAAACTGATATATACTTGATATACCAATTTCAACAACATAAATTGCTCATCAAAATGGATACAATCACATAACTATATAATTCCGTAGACAGTTGATACCAAAGACTAAGCCA
>CM021107.1:554490791-554506576 GCA_007115665.2 Sequoiadendron giganteum | reverse complement strand
AAAGTGAGGTGTTTAATTTTTTTTGTCAATTCAAGTCTCTTGCTGAAAAACAGAGTGGTGATTTTATCAAGGTGCTGAGAACATACATAGGAGGTTAATACATATCAAGAGAATTTTTAAATTTCTGCGAAGAACATGGAATACACAAACAGTTCACAGCAAGATACACACCTCAATAGAATGGGGTAGCTGAGAGGAAAAACAGAACCATAATGGAGATGGCTAGAAGTATGTTGAAATACAAGCACTTAAGAAATGAGTTTTGGGCTGAAGTTGTATCTTGTGCAGCATATATCATGAATATATGCCCAACAAAAAGTGTGATGAATATTATCCCTGAACAAGCATGGACAGGTAAGTCTCACATGAGATTTTTTGGATGTGTTTCATATGCACATGTACCTGATGAGTTGAGAAGGAAACTTGACAACAAAGGAGAGAAATGCATTTTTGTTGGATATAGGGAAGAATCCAAGGCATATAAATTGTTTAATCCATCAACCAAGAAAGTTATAATCAGCAGGGATGTTCAATTTTTTGAAGATGAAGCATGGGATGGAAGTAAAGAGAGCATTGTTAATGTTACAGTCAATATCCCTCAAGAAGAGAGTGGAATTTCAATTCCAACCAATGTACCTGTTGTTCCTATTCAACCTCAAGCAAGTGGTCAACAACTGACACCAGCAAGCAATGTAAGAGCAACAACAAGAGTACTACAGATGCCAACCACAAGAAGAACTTCTGGTGTAGGACCTTCAATTCCACATTCTGTAGATTTGAGTGATCTTTCAAACCCAACCTTGGCTAGCATGAGGAGGCAAAAAATCATAAGCATGAGTGATATTTATAACCAAAATGAAGGTGAGAACAATTCTCAGCAATTTACACTCTTTGACTTTTATTCACAAGTTGAAGATCCGATTCATTATGAAGATGCAATCAAGGAAGAAAAATGGTTAACATCAATGGATGATGAGATAGATTTAATAGAAAACAATCAGACAAGGGAGTTGCAGAGTCTTCCAAAGGACAAAGATGTCATTGGTGTCAAATGGATTTATAAGACTAAATTCAATGCAAATGGAGAAGTGCAGAAGCACAAAGCAAGATTGGTGGTAAAAGGTTATGCACAACAACCTGTAATAGACTATAATGAAAATTTTGCAGTAGGTGCACTCCTTGACATAGTTAGAATGTTATTGGCTTTAGCAGTACAAAATTGTTGGTTAGTTCACCAAATGGATGTGAAGTCATCTTTTCTCAATGGATATCTAGAGGAGGAAGTGTACATTGAACAACCACCTGGATATGAGATATCTGGACAAGAAGATAAAGTTTACAAACTGAAGAAAGCATTGTATGGCCTGAAACAAGCCCCAAGAGCTTGGTATAGTAGGATAGATAATTACTTCACAAAGAATGGATTTACTAGATGTGAAATTGAACCAACATTATATATGAAGATGGATGGAGAAGGTAAAATCCTTATCATATGTCTGTATGTTGATTTAATTTTGACTGGAAATCTATCAATTGATTTGTTCAAAACATAAATGATGAAAGAGTTTGAAATGACAGACTTAAGTCTGATGAAGTATTTTCTAGGAATTAAGGTAAATCAAAATAAAGATGGCATTTTTATTTCACAAGCAAAATATTCAAATGATGTTTTAAAGAGATTTCATATGATAAATTGCAAGAAAACACCCACTCCAATGATAACTGGTCTGAAATTGAGCAAAGAAGACAAAGGATCAGATGTGAATTCAATCTTGTACAAATAGCTAGTAGGGAGTCTGATGTATTTAATAGCCACAAGGCCTAACATCATGTATGCAATCAGTTTAATCTCCAGATTCATGGAAGCACCAAAAGAATCACATTGGATGGCTGGAAAGAGAATTCTAAGATACATTAATGGAACGAAGAATTATGGCATTCAGTATTCAAGAACTAATGAATTCAAACTAACAAGTTTTACTGACAGTGATTGTGTTGGAAGTGTTGATGATAGGAAAAGAACATCAGGCTATGTCTTTCACTTTGGCAGTGGAGTAGTTGCATGGGCTTCAAAGAAACAACCAATCACTACATTGTCATCAGCTGAGGCCAAGTATGTCACTGCAACAAGTGCTTCATGTCAGGCTGCCTGGATGAGGAGAGTCTTGAAAGAAATTCAACACGTGCAATCTCAAGCAACTTGTATTTACTGTGACAATAACTCTACAATCACCCTTTCCAATAATTCGTTCTTCCACAAGTGGAGCAAGCATATAGATACACAATTTCATTTCATCCGAGAGCTGATCAACAATGGAGAAATCATTTTGGAGTTTTGCAGGGTGAATGAGAAATAGGAAGACATTCCTACCAAGTCACTGGGTCGAGATGAATTCATACATTAGAGGACCAGACTGGGCCTCACAGATTGCATGAGTTTTTTTCAAGGGGGAGTGTTGGAGTTTCACTTCACACATGTGCTAGTCTCTTGACCTTACCATGCCCCCGTGCCCTCAGACTCATCTTCTCACGGTTTAGCGACGTCTACTGCGCTGTCACACCCACTCTCTCTCCTATCCACGATTTCAAAGTCTAGCTCTCCATAGTCTACCGCATTACCATATTCATGTCCTTCATTGTTGGTTGTTGCACGGTGGCCTCATTCCACACTTACCTCGCTACTACAGTCTAACCGCATGATGCATGTGGTAATGTGGTTAATCACCAGGTAGTTGTTACCTGATGGGGAGTCCTATCCCTCAACAACACTCTTGCTCTTCCCAAGACCTATTCTTTGGTCTTCCTAGGTTATTCCAATCTACCCTACTTAAGGATCTCTCCTAAACCCCTAACTCCTTATAGGACTCTCCACCAATTTCAAATTCTTCACCATTGCTCACAATTCACCACTAAGCTTCCCTAGGCTCAATTTTGCCACAAAGCTCCCAAACCTTGCTTGGGTCTTGGAATAGGTCTACCAACTATTCCTAGGGTGATATTTCTCCACTCTTATCCTTCTTGTAGGTTTCTTTCTTCATTTACCCATCGAATTCAAGAAAAACCCAATTTTAGGCCTTGTAGCCTTTTTGCCCCTTTTTGGTCTCCTAGAACCCGTTTGTTTGGATTTTCTCAAAAAAGGCCTTAACAACCCCCAAATATTTTTTGATATTCCTTCTAGTGGTACCCTAGGCTTCACTATTTACTAGGTTTAAGTTTCTGCAAGTGTCCTTACATAGGACTGTCCTCATACCCCCTAATTTCAAGGGTTTCTAGGGTTCTGGCTCCTTTTTCTAACTTTGAGGGCTTCAATGACCTCCCCAAATCTCATCCTTTCTCACACATGTCTGGAATACATGTTTACTCACTCCAATGGTCTTTATTGGCTCAAAACAATCTGTTTATCAGCTTTCTTTTCCGCTGTCCTCTCCAAGCCACTAGCCAGAATGCACTTGCACTCGCCTAGTGTTTGATGAATTCAACTCTTCCCCTGCAAACCAAGACTCCACACACACTATTTAAACTTTAAAAACAGTAACCTACTTGATTCCAAGTGGCCATGGTAGCCTTGCCACATAAATTCAAGTGGGGATCATTATTTACAAAAACTAGCCTTAACCGGTAGTGTAACCAAGAACACCAAAACTTGCAAAATTACAACCAGTTGAATCAAATGGCTAATCTAATGCTTCACACAATAATTAAATGACACAAAATAAATACTCAAATCATTATATCAGTCCTCTCAATCCATTCTTTATTGGATGAAGGCTCAAACACAAAAATGCACTCAAAAGTTGTTGAATTCCAATCACAAAATATGCTCTCCAAGTCTCAATTCATGAAAATGAACTTCCAAATCAGTTATTAGGGTTTGGATGACCTTATATACCTTTCTCCCACGTTCTAGGACCCTTATGTTGGGATTAGAACATCATTAATGCCTTTTTTGCATTTTTAGGCCAAATTCCTAAGGCAACCTTGTCTAGTTTTGCCTAATTTTATCATTCAGACTTTTCCAAACCTCCAAGTTCTAAACCAACCTAAGTTTTACATAACACACATCAAAAACACATTTTTTACTTTACAATTAGTCCTTATTACCTTGGTGGTTGGCTAGAACCACCTACAAGCCAAAATTGCCAAGATTTTCCAAAAGCCCTTTAAGGTGCTCCTGCACCATTCTCCCCCTGCAACAAAGAAGTTAAGGAACCTATGGTGTCAAGAGATCCTCACTAATTCCATAATTTTGAAAGTCACTCTCTGCTATCCAAGTAGCTTCTGACTCTAGTTGATGTTTCCACTTCACTAGGTGCTCCTTGTATGTCTTGTGCCTAGTCTTCTTCACCCTTGAGTCTAAAATCCTGCCCACTTGTGGTCTGATCTGATCAAGTACCTTGAGTGCTTCCACATCCTTTTTTATCTCAGAATTGTATTGTTCTTCATCCATTTCTGGTCCTTTATACTTCATTAAGTCTTTCACATTGAAGATAGGAGAAATAGACATCCCCTTGGGTAACTCCACCTTGTAAGCATTTGATCCATACTTAGCCAATACTTTACATGGCCCTATCCTCTTCATCTGTAACTTACTTGGTATGCCTTTCTATAACCTTGATTTGTTCAAGTATACCATCACCATATCACCTATCTCAAATTGCAATTCTCTTCTCCCTTCATCTCATTTTGCCTTCAACTTTTGATTAGCCTCTATCAATGTCTTCCTTACCTGCTCATGAACCTCTCTCATTGACTGACAAAAATCATCAGCATGACCACTAATTCCTTCATAACCTTTCAGATCTCTAAGCTCAAGTACACCCCTTGGATGTAAACCATAGACTATTTCAAATGGACTCTTACCCGTAGTCCTATTTGTGCTATCATTATAAGCAAATTCTGCTTGTGGAATCACTTGCTCCCATCCTTGTCCATACTCCTTAGTTAAGCATCTCAACAAGTTTCCAAGTACTCTATTGATCACCTCTGTCTGCCCATCCATTTGTGGATGATATGCTGAGCTATGAGACAAGTTGGTTCCTAGCCTCTTCCAAAGAGTTTTCCAAAAATGCCCCATAAACTTTACATCTCTGTCTGCAACTATGCTCTTTGGCAACCCAGGTATCCTCACTAATTCCTTGAAGAATAGGTGTGCAATCTAACTTGCATCATGTGTTGTTTTGCATGGCATAAAATGGCTCATCTTGCTAAATCTGTCCACTACCACAAACACACTGTCAAAACCAGTTGGTGTCCTAGGTAGCCCTACTATGAAGTCCATGCTTATGCATTCCCATGGTCTACTTGGGATGGGTAATGGCTAATAAAGACCTGCATTTCTTGATGTTTCCTTTGCCTTTTGACATACTCCACATTGTTCAACATACCTCCTTACATTTCTTTGCATCTTAGGCCACCAATATAACCTCTCCACTAAGTCTAGTGTCTTGTTCAAACCAAAGTGACCACTCAAACTACCATTATTCTTTTCTTGGATTAGATTCTCCCTCATGGAACCTCTTGGAACACACAATTGCTTTCCCCTAAACAATAAACCATTTTGCAAGGTGTAATCAGCATATTCACTATGAAAATGGTTCTCAAAATCAGTACATACCTTGTATATTTCTGAGAAATCAGAATCTCCTTCATATAGATCTTTGAATCCTTCAACCCCTATGCTTTGTAGTTGTATCTCTTGGACAGTAAGCAGCCTCCTACTAAGAGCATCAGCAACCTTGTTATTAACCCCCTTCTTATGCTTGATGGTAAAGGTGTATGACTGCAAAAACTCCATCCACTTGATATGCCTCAAGCTGAGCTTCTCTTGGGTGTTGATGTAACTTAAGGCCTGATTATCAGTGTATACCACAAATTCTTTTGGCAATAGATAGTGCCTCCACTTCTTAAGAGCTTGCACCAAAGCATACAATTCCAAGTCATAGGATGAGTACCTAGACTTTGCTTCATTCAGCCTTTCACTAAAGAATGCCACTGGCCTGCCTTCTTGGCTTAGAACAGCCCCAACTACTATGTTACTTGCATCAAATTCCACTATGAATGGTTTGTCAAAGCTTGGTAGAACTAGGATAGGTTGGGTAGCTATCTCCCTCTTCAACCTTTCAAATCCTTCATTGGCTTCTTTAGTCCACACAAACTTAGTTTTCAGCCCTCCTTTGATGGTGTCAAGAACTGGTGCATAGATTTCACTAAACCTTCTCACAAACTTCCTATAGAATTGTGCCAATCCATGGAAACTCCAAAATTTTGCCCCTATCTTGGGAGTAGGCCAACTAAGAATGGCTTCAACCTTGCTCTTGTCCATCTTCAAGTTCCCTTGAGATACTACAAATCCTAGATAGATTAGCTCTTGCTTCATGAACTCACTCTTCTCAAGATTGATGGTGAGCTTCTCCTCTTGAAGTTTCCTCAACACAAGTTCTAGGTGCTTCATATGTTCTTCTTTTGTTTTGCTGAAGATGAGGATATCATCTAGGTAGACAACCACAAAAACTCCTATAAAGTCCTTCAATACCTCATTCATCACCCTCATAAAAGTGCTAGGTGCATTTGTAAGCCCAAATGGCATCACTAACCATTCATATAACCCTTCTGTGGTTTTGAATGCTGACTTCCATTCATCTCCCTCTTTCATCCTAATCTGATAATAGCCACTTTTCAAATCAATTTTAGAGTAGTACTTAGCACCCCCTAAATAGTCCATTAAATCTTCTATCCTAGGAATAGGAAACCTATATCTAATAGTTATCCTATTTATTGCCCTAGAATTAGTACACATTCTCCACTTATCTCCCTTTTTAGGTGCCAACACAACTAGAACAGCACATAGACTTATGCTCTTTCCGATCAGCCCTTGATCTAAAAGTTCTTGAGCCTGCCTTGCTATCTCCTTATTCTGCTCCGGTGTCATCTTGTATGCAACTTTGTTAGGTAGTGTTGCTCCTGGTATAAAGTCTATTTGATGACTGACTGCTCTCTTGGGTGGTAGTGTAGCTAGTGTACCTTGACAAATGATGTCCCTAAACTAATCCAATGGTTGTTTCACTTCTGTTGTCATAGGTAGTTGATTAGGTGATTCTTCTTCCTTTGGCTTTAACATGATTGCATAGACAACTCGTTCTTCCTCCTTGATGTCTTTTAGGAACTCCTTTCCACTCATCAAAAGGACACTAGTTTCTGCCTTTTCCACTGTGTTTTCTTCTAACAAAGACTGAATTTTATAAGTCACTCCATCGTTCTTGAATGAGTACTTATTCTCCTTGCCATGGTGTACTGCCTCCCTGTCATATTGCCATGGTCTTCCAAGCAGCAAATGGCATGCATCCATTGGTAACACATCACATAGTATCTTGTCTTGATACTTTCCTATAGCAAACTCAACCCAAACTTGTTCATTGACTAGTATATTTTTCCCCTTGTTCAACCAAGTAACCTTGTAAGGGCACACATGGGGTATCTTAATGAGTTTTAGCTTTTGTACTACCTCCTATGAGATGACATTATCAGTAGACCCTGAATCAATGATGACCTTGCAAACCTTTCCTAATATCTTGCACTTGACTCTAAAAAGAGCTCTCCTTTGTTTGTGTTCATCCTCGGTAGGTGCTTTGATCAAGATCCTTCTTAACATGAGACTTTCACCCTTCTCTGAATCCAAACTTACCTCTGAATGTTTAGAGCACTCCTCTTCTTGAACATAGTCAATCTTCCTCTCACCTTGTGAAGATGTTGGCTTGTCAAGACACCTATAAGCCGGATGACCCAACTGTCCACAATTGTAGCATTTCATGGAAGCAAAATGTGAACTTCTCCCAAAGCCTCCTGATCTGCCTCTTCCTCCATTGTTACTGCCTCTACCTCTATAAGCCCCTCTACTATTTGACTCATGGGATTGTTCTCCAACCTTGGAATCACCTTGCCCTCTATTCTCATGGCTTCTTCCACCAAAAACTCCTCTTTGTCCACCTCTAGAGTCTCTACCTCTTCCTTTACCTCTAGTATTGGAATCTTGTTTCTTTTTCAGTTTCTCTTCCACCTTAATAGCCATTTGATAGTAGCTATGGAGGGTAGTAAGTGTGAAAAGACTCAACTCCTCTTGGATGCTCCATCTAAGACCGTTTAGATACCTAGCAACCTTGATGCTTTCAACTTCTTGCACTCTAGATCTAAGGCTTAATTTTTGGAACTCCTCTATATATGCAGCTACATCTAGGTCTCTTTGTCTAAGATTTTGTCTCTTCTTGTGCAATTGAATATCATAGTCTTCAGGTAGATAGTTCTCCTTCACTTTAGCCACCATAGTTTTCCAATTTCCTATGGGTTTCTTTCCTTCCATATCTCTTTCTTCTTGTAGAAACTTCCACCAAGTTAGTGCTTGTCCTCTTAACCTTGATTTGGCTATCTTCACCTTTTGTGCCTCAGTAACTCCATCACATTCAAAGTGATTCTCCATTCCCTCTATCCATTCCATAACCAACTCTGCATCCATTCTTCCTGTGAACACAAGGACACCTTCTAGTGCCTTGCCACTCAATGCCTTCAATGCTTTGAGGAAGGGTTCCTCTGATAATGGAGGGTCAGGTTCTGGTTCTATGTCCTCCTCCACTTGGTATTTACCCTTGTCTTTGTCCCCTGCCAACTGTACCTTCATCTTGCTTGCCGATTCAGCAACTTCTTCCAATTTTTGCTTCATCTCTTCCATAGCCTTTTCAATATGCTTATTCTTCTCTTCCTGCTCTTTCAAGTCTCTAGCTAGCTCTGCATTGGTCACCATGGTATTCTCTCCTATGGATTCACTTCTCTCTAACATTCACTAGTTTCAATTCCCAAGCCTTTATTGGCTCTGATAACAATTTGATGGGGAGTCCTATCCCTCAAGAGCACTCTTGCTCTTCCAAAGAACTATTCTTTGGTCTTCCTAGGGTATTCCAATATACCCTACTCATGGATCTCTCCTAAACCCCTAACTCCTTATAGGACTCTCCACCAATTTCAAATTCTTCACCATTGCTCATAATTCACCACTAAGCTTCCCTGGGCTCAATTTTGCCACAAAGCTCCCAAACCTTGCTTGGGTCTTGGAATAGGTCTACCAACTATTCCTAGGGTGATCTTTCTCCACTCTTATCCTTCTTGCAGGTTTTTTTCTTCATTTACCCATCAAATTCAAGAAAAACCTAATTTTAGGCCTTGTAGCCTTTTTGCCCTTTTTTGGTCTCCTAGAACCCGTTTGTTTGGATTTTCTCAAAAACGGCCTTAACAACCCCCAAATATTTTTTGATATTCCTTCTAGTGGTACCCTAGGCTTAACTATTTACTAGGTTTAAGGTTCTGTAAGTTTCCTTACATAGGACTGCCCTCATACCCCCTAATTTCAAGGGTTTCTAGGGTTCTAGCTCCTTTTTCCAGCTTTGAGGGCTTCAATGACCTCCCCAACTCTCATCCTTTCTCACACATGTCTGGAATACATGTTTCCTCACTCCAATGCTCTTTATTGGCTCAAACCAATCCGTTTATCACCTTTCTTTTACGCTGTCCTCTCCAAGCCACTAGCTAGAATGCACTTGCACTTGCCTAGTGTTTGATGAATTCAACTCTTCCCCTGCAAACCAAGACTCCACACACACTATTTACACTATAAAAATAGTCCCCTACTTGATTCCAAGTGGCCATGGTAGCCTTTCCAATGGTATTCAAGTGGGGATCATTATTTACAAAAACTGGCCTTAACCGACAGTGTAACCAAGAACACCAAAACATGCAAAATTACAACCAGTTGAATCAAATGGCTAATCTAATGCTTCACACAGTAATTAAATGACACAAAATAAATAATCAAAGCATAAAATCAGTCCTCTCAATCCATTCTTTATTGGATGAAGGCTCAAACACAAAAATGCACTCAAAAGTTGTTGAATTCCAATCACAAACTATGCTCTCCAAGTCTCAATTCATGAAAATGAACTTCCAAATCAGGTATTAGGGTTTGGATGACCTTATATACCTTTCTCCCATGTGCTAGGACCCTTAGGTCGGGCTTAGAACATCATTAATTCCTTTTTTGCATTTTTAGGCCAAATTCCTAAGGCAACCTTGTCTAGTTTTGCCTAATTTTATCATTCAGACTTTTCCAAACCTCCAAGTTCTAAACCAACCTAAGTTTTCCACAACACACATCAAAAACAAATTTGGGACTTTAAAATTAGTCCTTATTACCTTGGTGGTTGGCTAGAACCACCTACAAGCCAAAATTGCCAAGATTTTCCAAAAGCCCTTTAAGGTGCTCCTGCACCATTACCGCACTCCTGTGGTTACCCTTCCAACCACATGCAGTACTGCGGTGACAGTCATCACTCTGTGCTTCGTCTGCTCAAAACTGTTACCACTCTATTGTGGTTTGATCACTAACCATCTGCAATGACATGGTGTCCTCTGTTCCTCCTTGTTACGTTGTTCGTTGACCGTGTGTGGGTGGTTACCGCAACCACCATAGTCTCTTTCTAAACCATCATGGTACTGCAATGGACAATCTCTTGGCTGTTTGGTGGTTTCTGTGACAACCGTGGCTTCTTCAAATTCTTTGACAGTAACATGGTTGTTTGAATTTTTGACGGCGACAGTTTGTGTGGTATGCGTTGGAAGACATATAGGATAGTAGGCCATTTATTTAAGTCTAAAGGACAAATGTTTAATATGTTTTGAACTTTTTTTTGGTGGCATTCGTATTTTCCTTTATTATGGTATTAATTTTGCTTCTGGCCGAAGGAAAAAAAAACTTTGATATATGGGCATGTTTGGATTTTTTGAGATAGAGAAAATTAATAGAACGCTTGCTCCTAAGTAGCAAATTTTTAATGTTTTTTCTGTGTGAATGATAAATTTTGTATTCTAGTCTCTGCCTTTACCTTCAAGTTGGCCTTAGTTGGGGAAACAAGAATGGATAAGCTCGCAACAAGCTAGGAAACCATATCACAGTTATCGGGCCTTCTCCATTGTAAAAAATGTCTCGTATGTCAGCCCCTTTCACATACCTCATTGATCTTGAAACCACAACTATTATTTTATCTTCATATGAGTCCAGCATAGAAGGAAATTTTGGTTGAATTCCAGTGGTTTTACGAATCTATTTGTTCCCCAAAATTAGTATATATGCAACATCATATAAATGAATTTATGTAGCTTCGAAATAATGTTCTTTAAAATATTTGTAGGCTACATCAAGGCAAAAATCTCCCACCAATCCACTTGGAATACTTGACGGGTTCACTTACCCATTTACATCACCTACATCCAAGAAGAATTGAAAACACCATCCATGTCATTTAGTTTTGAATCGTTCACTCTCTCAAATGGAAACAAAAGAAATGGTGGCACTCTTTCTTGCATTCCTTGAGAATGTTGAATCAACTGAAGGTTTCAAGACAACAATTTTCAGGCAAACTGCCTTCTGAAATGGAAACTAGTCACTTTAGTGTGAGCTCCAGTAATGGTGAAAAATTGGAATCAGATATCATTCCATCTTTCCCATGAATAACACTTTCTTCCTCTGTCCTACAAGTTTCTTCTTCTGCATTACTCCCGTGATTTTTTTAGCTATGGAATCTATTAAGTCAATAGACTCTCTACAAGGCTCGGGACAGTTACTACCAAAAAATTTCAAATTTGTATTTACTTTTTGAATATCCACATGATCACATGAGGATATATCTTTCCTTTTGACACATATCTAGTCACAAACCATCTTCATTTGCAAATGCACTCACTATCAATATAACCTTTTTCAGTCTATCTTTACATAAAGTGCACCTTCAACAACATTTATATTCAAAACCTCATGTAAATCATTGTTCCCAATGATAATTTCAGATACATTTTCCTCTTCAGATGTAGTGTTGAAAACTTTATTGGCAACTTTTCTTCAATTGCCAACATTGCATCATTGTTTGAACCATATAGAGCCATAAGACAAGTGTGATTAGCAACATGAATCTTACCATCATAACTAGGATCATTCTCTACCATGTCCATTTGAACAAGCATACTTGGCTTCAAGCTCTTGTTCAATATGCAATTTCTTAACTGTGTGAAGCATGTGGGGTTCCCATGTGGGCCTAGCTAAAAAAACTTTCCTTTTCAATTAAATTTCACCTTGAATTGACCTGAAATGCCCTCTAAACACATCAGGCATGAAAAAATTGAAGTGGGTTATGGATGATCCCACAATAGTGGTTTACAATTTTTGGCCAAACTCGACACTAAAATTATTATTTTTAACTAAATCTTCACATTCAGGCACCTATAGCGGCTAAACTGTGAGGAATTTGAAGATGATGCAAACTAGAGTCTCGTCACATTTTGTCTATAGATTCTAAAAATATTTTTTCAAAATTTTTGGAATCAAATTGCACTTCTTTTTCCATCTCCCACAAAAACTAGTTTTTTTCATAAAATAGCATTTTTTAAAAGTGACCCACACCGTATAATGCATAAATTTTTTTTCCATGAGGGATAAAATTCTAGTTCTTTCGAATTTAGATTTGTAACTCCGATATCTAGTGCTTCCACTTGGTTAGATAGTTTTTTATTGAATATTTTTTCTTTAATCAAGTTTCGAAGTCAAACCAATTACAATTCAGACATAGCGTGACCATATAACATGTAACGTTTTTTGTATATATCAAAATTCAATTTCTTTTTGTTGGATCAAGGACTTCAATATCTAGTGCACTCATATTTTTCAATTTTTTTTTTTGATAATCTACTATTTTTCCACATGTGTAGAACATAGACCTTCATTTTCGATGAAAAGCCTATATTTAATAAAATTAAAAAAACAAATACATAATAAAACAAAAACATATCAAAATTATATTCGTTGGATAGCTCGTTTTGAGGACTACCTAATTCCAATTTGGTTTGTGAAGTCTCTGCCATTTTCATGTTCAAACCAAGCTTCAAAGTGAAAAAAAATAGGTTTTTTTTGTGTCTGAGGGGGAGAATGAGGGATAAGGGGGGTTCGAGCCAACCACCTCAAATAATGCATTTTTATTTGGTTTTTGGGTGGGAAACTAGGGAATGGGTTCGCTTGAACTAGTAGATTTGTACGAACCCCCAAAATCACATTTTTTGGCATGGGGTCATTTTTGTGAGTTTTCCTTCCTCACTGGAATTGTAAACCACTATTGTGGCTTCACCCTTATTATTAAAATTTTATTTTAGGCTTTTTTGCACAGTGAGCAAAAGTGGCCAGGTGGGCTTTGGAATCGCCCTGGAAAACTAGTTAGACGATATCCTGGAGCTATGAAAACTTATAGGCATCTACACACTTGATCCAAGATTGGAGTGCAAAAGATGGTTAGGAAAAAGAGATCCCGAGGTGCAAGATATTAATCGAAAAAGTTGCTCAATCAAGAATTTTTGCAACTGCGCCTATTTAGAACCAATCAGGGCTCGCCAAGTCACCACTTTGAAAAAATATCAAATCACCTCCAAGGAAAATACCACTAAAAACACAAACTCATTTAGGTCAAGTGAGTATGTGTCCAAGAGTTATTTTCTTGAATCCTTGTTCTTCATGAGATATTAGGGGTTGAAGTTGACCACCTTGAAACTATTACAAATGCAGATGTAAAACTAAACAAACTGCATTTACTTTTGATCTCAAAAAAATAGAAAACTAGATCTTGAGACTCTGAAACTAGATAGGGGAGTATATGAATGTGGGAAGAATGGAGAAAAAAAATCATTTTTTCTTGACAATCATCCAACTGTGAAATATCATCTCGAATAGGAGGCCACCTCACAAGACTAAAAGTTTTGAAACAACAAAACAGTGCCAAAACCCTTCAGGTTTGCTTTTCGAAACACTGCCAAAACTCATCATGTGAAGTTGAAAATTGACATACATGTTCACATATGTCATATGAGTGTGTCTACAAAGGGGTTTTGCACGAAAATTCAACTAGCTTCAAACTTTTACCCTTGAAAGTAGGTGACTGGAGCATATTTTTTCAAGGGCACTTCTAAGTTTTCAAAAGCAATTTTTTTCAATATGGGTATTTCAAATTTGAAAATTTGAAGATGCCATCAAATCCCACTTCAATCTTCTTCAAATATGAAACCTACACATTCAAATAGAGAAGAAAGGTTGTGCCATTTAGGGGCTTTCTTTAGTTAAACCCCGTGTTAGTGTTTCCACTTCCACAATGGCAATGTCAATGATAAATGGATAAATGATAGGAATGAATAATGAATCAACACATTGCTGCAACTCACCACCCTTCAATGGCTTCCTTGAAGGATTAAATCCATACACATATCCTTAAGGCTTGGATCTTGCTTGCTTGATTTTATTGAAGTGCTTGAATTGCTTGGAGACCTATAAAGGGTTAGCCTTCACAAATAATATGAAAACATAAACATGAATACACTCACATATATTTTGACATGATGTTTGGATCTTGAATTATTGTAATGAATCCTTTAATGGTTGGTATTTACTTTCTTGATAATTTCTTGATCATGAATTCTCCAACTTGCTAGATGGATTTCAAAATAATGCAATAACTAGGTATTTATAGGCATTTAATCTAATTTCCCAAAAATAAATCTCAATGGCCAACTTTAGACATTTGAAATTCAAATAATAAAATGTCACCTCTGACAAATTTGAATTTGGAGCCAAAATAGGGTTGTCAACCCTATTTTGCTAGATACACATGTCAAGAGAAAAATATTAAATAAAATTCCACCTTTGACCTTTGTAAATTTTGGGCCAGATTAAGAGGACAAGGGTGCCAAGGGTGCCCTTATCTAGACCCACATTTTTCCAGATTTGAAAATCCAGGGGCAAAAGATTGAATGAATTCTTAGGTTTTCCATTTTCTATTTGTCAGTAACTATTGAATTGGGCCATTTAATGCATGATTTAGGAAATTAGGTGTTTAATTAGGTCCATACACTTAAAGAGAAGCAAAGAATAGTGCAAAATTCTCAAGGGTGACAATTTACAATGCTACAACTTATCAGACCTTCACACAATTAAATTCCTTAATTATTTTTAGAATTGAATTCTTACAATCTAGAGAAACAATAGTGGGGAATAAATTAGATTTCCCTCTCCCAACACATAAGGATTGTCATTTAGTGTTTCTACTTTTTTTCTTAGAAACACAATAACTGCTACCCTCAAGGGTTTGATGTTGAAATGATGGAGTCATAGTGTCCCTAATGAAGTTGCAATCTTCAATGGAGGATCTTTTCCAAGAAAATATTCACCCACACAGAAAGTGTTGCAACAATGACATTCAAATAGAGATTCTATTATGAGACATGTTACAAGTGTACATATGCCCTGATTAAATAGGCAAGAGAGAAATCTAGAATGCACTATGATGTTGCCAAGTTTCTTAATCACACAACATGTGACAACATGTAAACCCTAACAACCTACCAAGGGAATGATTATGAGATAGAGATAAGTTCTAGATGATTTCTAGAAGGAATCTTATCTTCTAAAAACATGGAAAGGGTAATGACCCCATTATTAATGATTTTCTAATGATGCAACCTAGGACGTAATTAAATAAATAAAAGAACTAAGCTAGCTTATACTAGTGTAATAAATAATTAATTATACTAACACCCCCCATAAGTGCAACTTAGGGAGGAAATTATTATGCAATGATTATGTAATGGATAATGGGTCCTGACAACATGATGTCCATATTAGGTACCCATTTACAAATGATATGAAATGCAACTAATCT